>AVPN01000058.1:2676-18576 GCA_000695325.1 Pleurobrachia bachei | reverse complement strand
TAGTCATATGACTGTAACTGGAGAACCGTAACTCCGATTTGCTTGAAATTTTGACGATATGTTCAAGATGTCAAGGCAACGCTAAACTTACCAAGTGGCGTAGAACGACGGGAAGGCTGTCTTAAACGCCAAACAAAACTTAAGACGGTCATAACTTTTGTTATGACTGTCCGTTTTCTCTGTCCAAGCTTTAATACAAGGTTCACTACTAGACCTACCGACTCCCAAAGTTTCCTGATGATAGCTTTAAAACTCTGGGCGGTATTAAGTACGCAACAAAGTGGTTACTTTACGGTCGTTCGTGACGCTCAAAACGGACATTTTGTCCAAAATACGACCCTCTGTAACGTAAAAACCGTAACTCCGATTTGCATGAAATTTTGAACGTGTGCTCTAGGTGTCAAGGCAACACGAACTACCAAGCGGCATGTTCGTAGGACATCTGGAAGGTTGTCTAAAACAAAGTTGAAATTGCCGATTTCAGACAATAAGTATAGTAGCGCTGTCAGAATTTTCAAAAATTTTCAAAAAATTCAAAAATTTTTTTTCGCAATTTCGATTTTCCATTCAATGGAAGCAAGAATGCTTGGAAAATGGACATTTTTAGGGGAAGATGGTTGGGGGGAGGGAGGATTGGACCCCGGGCGCTTGCCAGCGCTATGATTCATTAGGCTCCCCGCGATGCTTTTTCAATTTAGCGCATTGTAACATATTGAAAATGGGATAAAGAGAGAAAGAGAGATCAGGGGGAGAAAGTGAGAGAGAGAAAGAGAGAGACAGAGAGAGGGAGATAAAGAGAGGAGGAGAGAGAAAATAACTTGATAGGCATGCTTGCAGCATAGAGTCTGCTGCAGAGCCAATCTCGGGTGTGGTCCCATCTGCTATTCTCCTCATTAAAAGGTTAAATCATGCATGACAATAATATTACTCCACTTACATAACTTGTACACTCGAAAATATGTTAAATCAAGAGACCTATGACGTCACTTGTATAATTTGATGATGATGATGTCATAACGCTCATCAAAAAGCCGCGCGGCGGTGATTCCTGGTTGACGTGGCAAAATTTTATAGTTGTTCTAAAATACAACCAACAGGAATTCACCGCAAGACGTTTTGATAACGTCACGTCAAGTAACATGTATAATTTCATTAATTAATTAGTGATTATTTATATGATGACGTCATACTAATTTCCTAATTCTCTTCAGAGTACACCTGTATGCTGCTGACTTCCTATGATCAGTCCATCGTCTATAAAACAGCATCCATTGATGTCTATGGCAAGTCAATACATGTGATGGTGTTCAACAATCAAAACAAGAGCTCTACTCTTGCTATTATCAAGAGCACAGTGCTCATTCTGATTGCTCAGCACAATAGTAACAGCTCATGTTTCAAAACACCATTCAGATCCTCTACCCCGAGGTTCCAGGTAAATTGGGGTCCGACTGTATAATATGTTTGACTCATAAGTTTGAAACCATCTTCAGATCTCCAGCCGTCCTCCCACTTTATTCTCGTGCCTCTTTCCTATAGCGATTGCACACTGAAATTGTTGCTTTTCTTTAGGGACCTCCAGCGGGTTGAATGGATTGACATGAGGAACAAAGTGAGATAGAATGAACCAATTAACACTTACAATGAATTCGGTGGGGGAGGTTGCCTTGCTCGAAATTGTTTTAGAAATGTAAAGGAGGGTTTGAAAATAACAATCAAGAGGTTCGAGAAATAGAAGGCGTTTTGATTGGGGTGATCAGAGAAGTGATGAATAAAGAAGAATTAGGACTCCCTTCGTTGACATGCTAATTTCGGTTAGACATGAACTTGATAGCATATTAAAGTTGACTTCCCCACTTTCGTTTTTGGGTCTCTCAATTGCGTGTCCGATCCCTTCTTCATGACAGCCATCTCTCTGTGAAATGACATCGAATGCCTGTACTGCATCTTGTTGAGAGATGGTACCCCCAGAGAAACTTAATTATATCTTTATCTCTGCTATCATATACCGGGCTCGATTCACCCAATGAAATTATTACACTCAATGAGAGATATATTTTACTTACCTCAGCCCACACACCACATAACAATAATCCCATCTTTATAAAATCAACATAGTAATACACACTCGTTGATCCAGTGATCATCCTATGAGAAAGCTTTCAAGAGGTCCCTGCACACAATACCTCCATGATAATCCACACACGGACACAAGCACGCACGGACACACACACACACATACACGCATATTTCATCATGTTGTGATGGTATTGCATATTCTTCTTTGGAAATATATTGCAAATATAGAGAGGGGGCTGAATAGTTGAGTGAGAGTTTGGGGGCGGGAAAATATATCGTGTTTGTTTGAATCACTTGCACTTCTTCCTGTTTATGATTTCAGTTCGAAGACTTCTAACCCTGCAAGCTCTTTGCTCAGCATTAACCCTTTCTCTCTTACCCGCGTGATTTGATAGAATGAGAGGTTATCTAGTCATAAATTAGCTTTTAGATTGCAAGTCTTACCAATAATCACGCACCCCTATAATACCCCTACCTTCTCATTTCAACTACGTAACCCGATTTATAAAACTTGCAAACCTAACTTTAACCAGTAGTGTCTGACACTAATAACCAGATCTCCCCACAGTTAAACTGCACAACCTTCTAAACACCCCCATCCTATCAGATCTAGTAGATCGCTAACCATGTAATATGTAACGTCTCTAATCTTTCCTCAGTTGCAACTCATAAAATTTGCAAATCTTGCTCTAATCTCTCCTGCAGTTCAGCTACACGACCCAATTTATAAACTAATCACGTCTCTCTCTCCCCAGTTCAACTACACGACCCAAGCCCGGACAACCTACCAGGGAACAACAATACACAGTGCTGTAGAAGAATTGTCACTCTAGATGTGGGTACTATATGCCACATGAAAGGTGCAGCCCGGAGCTAGTTATACTGGAATGGTACGGGTCATCGTATACGGTAAGTAGAGATGTATATTGTATAACATAATTCTGCAGAAGAAGAATTCTGCAGAAAAAATGGGATCCGTGTGACTTCTGTTATAACGACAGAAGACATATCGGATCGCTAGCGTGGCATGTATTCGAACTTTCAATTGGGTCTTGTATCTGATTGCAATGGTTTTCATAAAGTCTCTACCCTTGTCAACAATTACTAAACTCCCCACCTGGCAGCCCAGTTTTTAATTTTTTATCTACCAATTTCAGGTGTGGAGGGGGAGGATGTTTCTGTTCCAGCCAACTCAAACTCATCTCTCTCTTGTGAGCTGAAGGAGCGGGGCGGAGCAGAGGGACGGAGCGATCTCATACCTCCCACTCGTGTTGACTGGTGAGTGATATAAATCATTATTCAACTTATCCCTTATATTCATACATTGTTCTCCGAGGATTTTAACCCTACTCTCACGTCATGGGACCTTACTGCCCCATGTGGGAGTGGTGCGTGTAGTGGACCGGGAGAGAAAGAGGGAGAGAGAAAGCTCAGGCAGTAGCATAGAAATGAACATTTAATGAGTCGTGTAAAGTGTGACTCGAGTTACTCGATCCCTAATTCTAACACTTCACAACACGCTCCTCCCTTCACCACAGAGAGAATGAACACTTTGGGATCATTTTACACATATCGTTAACACTGTGAAAATACTTCAAACAGTGAGTCACTCAATATCACCAAAATTTACTAGATTTAGGAGATTTACTAAATCCTAAATCTCCTCTCTCTCTCCGCAGGATTTACATGATACACGACTATCCCTCTGAGAGCACCAATCCCTTCAAGGCCTTCCTGACACGTGACATGAGAACAGGAACTGACGCATACACGTGTAAATTCACCTGGGAAAATGGGGATGTGATCAGTAAAACCATTACAGTCATAGCTTTCGGTAAGATACTGGTCCCTGATTGGCTGATAACCAGTCACGTGATGCTAATAACAAATTCTGATTGGTTGTTTACTTATTTCTGTCGGTTCCTGGAATAAGTTATCTTGAGCAGGATATCTGAAAATTGGAAGCTCTCTTGTCTATTATTTCTTTTGGTCTTGCAAATGTATTATACCGATTTAAATTTGAAACAATTCAATGACCCACTTTTCTGCAGATTTCCAGGGTATCCCCTCGACGGTAGCCAATGGAACGAGAGCCGAGATGTTTTGTAGCTACCAGCAGGTAAGCAAATCAGGTCTTATAGTGGCATTTATGGCAACATATTTTAAGTCAGTTGGGTAAATTGTGTAAGCAGATAGAGTCGGACCCCGATTTAACGGCACCCGGCACCCCGGGGGAAAGGGTTTTGTCCGTTAAATCGGGGTGTCCGCTAAATCGGAGGCCGTTAAATCGGGGTCCAACTGTATCAATCTTTTTTTCAAATCAGGGTATCCAGCCAACTGAGCCGCTCTGGTGGGAGAGAGGGTACCCAGGGGTCAAGGTTAGGGATGGACAGACGAGGGGCGGAGAGAGATATGAAGTGTCAGGAAACTTTGTGAATGGTAAGAAGAAGCAGAAATAATATTATACTTCTTGATTAAAAAATTAATTATTAATTATATTGTCCTTGGTTACTTATACATGTACAATGCCCCAATGTGAAAGCTGAGAGGCGGCAGGGCTCTCTGTCTCTCTCCCCTCCCCCTCCCTCTCTCTCTCTCTCTCTCTCTCTCTTGAAAACACTAACGAAAAACGCTAACGAAAAACGCTAACGAAAAATTCGTTAGTGTCGGCCATTCCTAACAGTGCCCGGATCGCTAGCGTGGCATGTGTTAGAACTTCCAATTGGGTCCTGTTATACTGAATTGCAATTGAAATGGTTTTCATCATGTCTCTTCTCTTGTCAAAAGTCACTATCTCCCCAATGACAGGTGTAGAGGGGGAGGATGTTTCTGTTCCAGCTAACTCCAACTCATCTCTCTCTTGTGAGCTGAAGGAGCGGGGAGGAGCAGAGGGACGGAGCGATCTCATACCTCCCACCCGAGTTGACTGGTGAGAGAGAGGGGGAGAGAGAGAGAGAAAGATATAGAGAGTGAAAGCTCAGGCAGTAGTATAGAAATGAACATGTGTGTGTGTGTGTGTGTGTGTTTAGCACCTCCCAACATTCCGTCCCACTTAGCTGCCCTGTAATGGCCGACAGCCGACCCTATTTAGAACTCACCTCTCGCCACATGACCCCACACGAATAGGCCAAGAAATGAACATGTAATGAGTCGTGTAAAGTGTGACTCGAGTTACTCGATCCCTATTCTAACACTTCATAACACACTCCTTCACCATACAGAGAGAACAATGTGGAAACATTTTACACATCATTTTCTCTTCAAACACTTGAAACAGTGAGTCACCAAATTTATTAGTGAGTCACTCAAAATCACCAAATTTACTAGATATTTGGGAGATTTAATAATGATGTCCTCTCTCTCCGCAGGATTTACATGATACACAACTACCCCTCGGAGAGCACCAACCCCTTCAAAGCTTTCCTAACACGCGACATGAGAACCGGAACTGACGCATACACGTGCAAATTCACCTGGGAGAATGGGGATGTGATCAGTAAAACCATTACAGTCATCGCTTTTGGTAAGATACTGGTCCCTGATTGGCTGATAACCAGTCACGTGATGTTAATAACAAATTCTGATTGGTTGTTTACTTATTTCTGTCGGTTCCTGGAATAAGTTATCTTGAGCAGGATATCTGAAAATTGGAAGCTCTCTTGTCTATTATTTCTTTTGGTCTTGCAAATGTATTATACCGATTTAAATTTGAAACAATTCAATGACCCACTTTTCTGCAGATTTCCAGGGTATCCCCTCGACGGTAGCCAATGGAACGAGAGCCGAGATGTTTTGTAGCTACCAGCAGGTAAGCAAATCAGGTCTTATAGTGGCATTTATGGCAACATATTTTAAGTCAGTTGGGTAAATTGTGTAAGCAGATAGAGTCAGACCCCGATTTAACGGCACCCCGGGGGAAAGGGTTTTGTCCGTTAAATCGGGGTGTCCGCTAAATCGGAGGCCGTTAAATCGGGGTCCAACTGTATCAATCTTTTTTTCAAATCAGGGTATCCAGCCAACTGAGCCGCTCTGGTGGGAGAGAGGGTACCCTGGGGTTAAGGTTAGGGATGGACAGACGAGGGGCGGAGAGAGATATGAAGTGTCAGGAAACTTTGTGAATGGTAAGAAGAAGCAGAAATAATATTATACTTCTTGATTATAAAATTAATTATTAATTATATTGTCCTTGGTTACTTATACATGCACAATGCCCCAATGTGAAAGCTGAGAGGCGGCAGGGCTCTCTGTCTCTCTCCCCTCCCCCTCCGAGAGAGAGAGAGAGAGAGAGAGAGAGAGCCCCTCTCGCTCTCTCCCTCGCTCTCTCTCTAACGCATAGTAGATTCATTCTTTTAACAATGGCGATTAGTCGAATATAAGAATCGACTATTATAATCATTATCTCCCGGTGCTCTGACCCTCTCTACTAATACTATCCGTGAACCGCTCTGAGCGCTAGATGCTGGAGCAGGAAAATACTCTTCGCGTTGCTTCTTGTAAAGGGGATCAGAGACAGGTTTCTCCATCCCTTATTCCCATATATTCTGTCAGAGCATTGGCCTGACCCTTTTCTCATATCTCTCGGAGCGCATGATAACTGCATGTTCAGAACATTGGCCTGGCAGCATATATATATTCAACGTTGACTCTGTATTGCTGAGTTATTCATTTTATGTTTTTAGTTTATTAGTAGGGGAGGGAGAGTTGAGTTAGCATAAAATGCCAACAGTGGGGTTGCTTGTGAATATTTAGGTGTTCACCATCCTTGAAAATACTGACCAGAGAGAACCCCTCTCCAACAGTTGTGTATTATAACCAAACAAAGCAGATCTCCAACAGTGTGTTCTCAGTTCTTTAAACTTGTCATTCATCTTGAGCCTCAAACGAGTGAGATTGAGTGAATGATAAACAGTATATCACCAGCATTATAACCAGAGTGTAATATTAGTTTCACAACCTGAATAAATGTGTTGCCCAAAAGATTAAATTTTCATTTTAATAGTTTTTAGAACATGTTCATGTTATTTGGTTTATTCCTGGTCTCTCTTGCAAGTCCTATAACCACAACTACGCCATACTTTCACCGAAATGCCACGGAAAAGTTCATCTCTGGAAAGTTCTGGAGTCATTATGAAAACATGACCGCAGACCACGCATTTGATAATGACATGTCAACCAAGTGCCATAGTTCGTGTGATGTAAACGGGAACGCAGTTTGGATGACACTGCAGACGGAGGATGAAGCTCTCTTTTCGGGTTTTTTAATCTGCAGCTCGATGCTACTAGGACTAGGTCCGCTTAACTCCAAGTTGCCATGATCCTAGATTGTAAATGGGGTGTATTGTGGCTCTGTGGTGGTAGAAGAAGCATCATTTCCTTGGTATTTGGTTGGGTGTTCCGAGCCTCTTCGTGGGAATAATGTTACATTGGTACAACGTAGGGATGAGGGGGAGGAAGCTTGTATTTTCATGAGAGAAATATGGGCATATGAACCGGATTATCCAGGTATTAGGTGTACATTGTACAATGTACAACGTATGCGCCATAATGTAAGCAACAACACTCACGCCAACAACACTGATCACTCCAGCACCAATTCCTTCCCTTCCGAAACTTGTTCAAACTCAGATATAATACACGACAAATACTGTGACTGACTATAAGTAAAGCTGGCGTGTCGAAGCATAGTTTTGCCTTTTTCATATTTTGTTACCTATACTACCTAGTTAATGCTCGAAAATATTACTCGGTAACGAGGTTTAGACAGATAGGGTAGCATCTTGAATACTTTTGATGATAATCATATATCCTCGACGCCCACTTGAGTCTTGAGTTGATATCTGTGTTTTTGGGGTAAACATACTGCAGCTCATCTCATTCAAATTAGCTCTCTCTCTCTCTCACTCTCTCCCTCTCTCTCTCTCTCTGTATTTCTGTGCAAGGAAGGGTCCCATGCAAGCTATATTGTACCAAAGTCGAAATATACCGGCCGGTGCGGGAGTGTACCGTTTTCATTAACTATTGTTATGTTCTAACTTCTAACCCTCCCTTTACATTTGTACAGGAACGCGGCGCCCGAAACACAGTCTAGCCAGGCAAATTGACTATACTGGTTCTTTTCAGATGAATTCTACAAAGCGTCTACCAAGCTAACAGTCCACAATTCAACTGACACTATGGACTACTACTGTTACCTTAGAGTCTCAGGTATACATTGTGATGTCTCATGATCTATCTCATCAGATCACCCTGCGAGTTCAGTCTGTACCTAGTCTGCCAAACTTTCCCAAAATGAACATACAGATTATCCCGTAACTAAATAACTTCAATAACTTTTAACAGTCCCCTTCCTCCCGTCCCCCGTCAGGTAAAGTGTGGAGTAAGAAGATCCCCCTTGTCGTGTATGCTGGGGAGTTTATCGGTTACAACGTCACTCTGACAGAAACGATTGATGCTGAGACAGACCAACTTCAAGTGGGGTGTGCCTGCCACGGAAAAGTTCATCTCTGGAAAGTTCTGGAGTCATTATGAAAACATGACCGCAGACCACGCATTTGATAATGACATGTCAACCAAGTGCCATAGTTCGTGTGATGTAAACGGGAACGCAGTTTGGATGACACTGCAGACGGAGGATGAAGCTCTCTTTTCGGGTTTTTTAATCTGCAGCTCCTACGATGATCCTGATCCAGGCGAATTGAGGTTCAACGGTACTAGGATCTTTGTAAATGGGGTGTATTGTGGCTCTGTGGTGGTAGAAGAAGCATCATTTCCTTGGTATTTGGTTGGGTGTTCCGAGCCTCTTCGTGGGAATAATGTTACATTGGTGCAACGTAGGGATGAGGGGAAGGAATCTTGTATTTTCATGAGAGAAATATGGGCATATGAACCGGATTATCCAGGTATTAGGTGTACAACCCTCTCGCTGATAATGTTTCATTATATATATACCGAAGCAACAAAACTCACTTTAGCAACACTCACTCCAAAAACACCCTTTTCAACAACACTCACTCCAGCAACACTGATCACTCCAGCCTAGCACCATTCCCTTCCGAAACTTGTTCAAACTCAGATATAATACACGACAAATACTGTGACTGACTATAAGTAAAGCTGGCGTGTCGAAGCATAGTTTTGCCTTTTTCATATTTTGTTACCAACCTAGTCAACGCATGGAAATATTACTCGGGAACAAGGTTTAGACAGATAGGGTAGCATCTTGAATACTTTGATGATAATCATATATCCTCGACGCCCACTTGAGTCTTTGAGTTGATATCTGTATTTTTGGGGTAAACATACTGCAGCTCATCTCATTCAAATTAGCTCTCTCTCTCTCTCACTCTCTCCCTCTCTCTCTCTCTCTGTATTTCTGTGCAAGGAAGGGTCCCATGCAAGCTATATTGTACCAAAGTCGAAATTATATACCGGCCGGTGCTTGGGGGAGTGTACCGTTTTCATAAACTATTGTTAACTATTGTTATATTATTATTATATGTTCTAACCCTCCCTTTACATTTGTACAGGAACGCGGCGCCCGAAACACAGTCTAACCAGGCAAATTAACTATACTGGGCCGGGGAGAGTTTACCGTTTCCATAGTAACTATATTGGTCTTTTCAGATGAATTCTACAAAGCGTCAACAAAGCTAACAGTCCACAATTCAACTGACAGTATGGACTACTACTGTTACCTCCGAGTCTCAGGTATACATTGTGATGTCTCATGATCTTAGATCTATCTCATCAGGTCACCCTGCGAGTTCAGTCCGTCTAACATTCCCAAAATGAACATACAGATTATCCCGTAACTAAATAACTTCAATAACTTTTAACAGTCCCCTTCCTCCCGTCCCCCGCCTCAGGTAAAGTGTGGAGTAAAAAGATCCCCCTTGTCGTGTATGCTGGTGAGTTTATCGGTTACAACGTCACTGTGACAGAAACGATTGATGCTGAGACAGACCAACTTCAAGTGGGGTGTGCCGTGTGGGCATATCCACAACCTGATGTTACCATAATGGTGGATAACAAGGTGAGAACAGCTATTAATTAACTAATTAATTAGAACATATTATAACAATACCTCACTCCCCTCCATTCAGTTGATAGAAAGAGTGAAACTTGTACCTCCCAGCTCCCTCCCCCAGTTGATTGTTCTAAACACATGTACCTCTCCCCCTCAGTTGAACACTCACCCCACCCCTCCCTATTCAACTAAACACATGCACCTCCCTCCGTCCTCCCAGTTGATAGAGAGAGTGAAACTGCGGGTTGAGATCACTGGTAATGTGACCCACGTCACCTATCAGTTTGATAGGACATGTGAGGCAGTCCAGGTCAGGTGTGCTGCCCGGAATAAAGTTGCACCTCGGGAGGTTATCATGAAAACTAAACTCAATAAAAAGTGCGGATTCTTTGCCAAAAGTAAGTCGTCAGTCAATGTCAAATTATGTAACCTCCCGGTGCTGGGGTGCACAGATTTTGCTTTCGGCTTTCTGAGAAATTACTGAAAATGAATCATAGAAGTTTTCCGCGTTTTCCACCAGCAATTTGCCAATAAAAAGTCTTTCAATGGGCACCGTTCCCCTCTAAACTCCCCCTCCCCTCTAATAACCCCCCTCTAGTAACCATGCTCCCCCTCCTCCAGTAACTCTCAAGATGTGGTTGATAATAGGGGGAGTTATTGTTGCCCTTCTCATTATCATGATTCTAATCTGCTGTTGTTGCTGTCGGAAAAACAGGAAACTGAAGGAGGAAGTGGAATATCAACGAGAAGTGCTATCCCAGGTAAATTTTCATCCACTTCCAGGGACTTTCTGCCTGATTTGGGCACGACACGCTATACCCTGTACGTGGCGCCTGATCCAAGTTTTCAATTTTTTTGCAAATTAGTGCGTGGCTAAATGAAGTGCTAACTAGAACACTAAAATGAACACTAATCACATAAACCCTCAAATACCATTGTGCGTGAGATAACAATAACTCTCCCTAACTCCCACATGTGAGATCACAATATCTCCCCCTAAATCCCTTAGCCAACCACCTGACTTTCTCTGTAAATCCTTGATTTGGCCCACTGCACTATTGACTATAAAACATGGGTATCCCAACCATCTTCAACTCATTCTACAAACATGAAGTTTTTCCCTATCATTTGTATTCTCGGAGTTACCCTCGGCCACAAGGCGCCCCTGAAGGATATTCTCAAGTCAACCGCCGAAACTCTTAAGCTTTACAAGAGCTTCAAAGCTGAGGAGGGACTCCGGTTCGGGACTGAGGATAGGATGAGGTTTAGGCTGTAAGTAAAAGAGTGCTGAGGAGGTTGTCAACTACAACGAGAACAGCGACACCGCCGTCTTTGGACTCAACTTCTTCTCCTCCATGACTGAGGCTGAGAAGCAACAGTACCTTGGACTCAACATCACCAACCACCTCCCCAACGCCCCTGCCCCTCCCACAGCCAGCCTATCCGCCCCTCACAAGGTCCTGTGGACCAACACTGGAGCTGTTACCCCTGTCAAAAACCAGGGAACGTGTGGATCTTGCTGGACCTTCGGAGCCGTCGGAGGTCTGGAGACCCGATACCAGATTGCCTCTGGAGTTCTGAGGAACTTCGCCGAGCAGGAGTACCTGGACTGTGTCTACGAGGGACAGAAAGATGGTTGTCACGGGGGATGACCCAACGACGCTTACAAGTACAGTGCGAAGAACGGAGGTCGCCTTGCTGCTACTTCTACCTACCACTACAGGGGGCCGGGACAGTAAATGTAGAACCGAAAAGAACAGGGATGCTATGATATCTGCTAAAATAAGAGGAGCTAGAACTGCTGGACTGGGTGAGAGGGCTAACATTGCAGAGGGAGCACTAGCTGTAGCTTTTGAGGTTACTAACTACTTCCAATAGTACAGCAGTGGAATTATTAAGGATACCACCTGTAGAGGACGACCTAATCACACTGTAACTGCTGTTGGTTACACCCCTCTCTTTGTCCTAGTCAAGAACTCCTGGGGTGGGCGATGGGGTGACCATGGATTCGTAAAATACGCCAGGAACCA
Source organism: Pleurobrachia bachei (assembly GCA_000695325.1). Taxonomy (NCBI): domain Eukaryota; kingdom Metazoa; phylum Ctenophora; class Tentaculata; order Cydippida; family Pleurobrachiidae; genus Pleurobrachia; species Pleurobrachia bachei. The sequence goes on along the minus strand of AVPN01000058.1, from coordinate 6,441 downwards.
CCACAACTGTGGACTGTTTGATTACTCAAGCTTCCCAATACTCGAAAAGACGGGAAGGAGTGATAGGGGTGCTGATCAGGCTAGTATGTATAGACCGATTGAGGATGACAAGCCTGCACCTCCACCTGATGGAGAGTGTGTCAGTGGGACTGTGAGATGTAGAGATGGAGTGTGCCGAAACGAACACATGTGCTAGAATAAAAGAAGATTTACACATGTGTTAAAATAAAAGAAGAAGAAAAAAGACATGTGTCAAAATTTGTTTTTGTTAAACTAAGATTTACTCAATACAATAATAAAATGTGTTTCTTTTCTTCTGTGATCTCCGAGACATCAGACATCTAGAAAATATTATCAGGGAGATGGGAGCAGAATATGGGACATCAACTCAAAATCTGGGGATGTTAGCAGGTTGGGACATCCATACAAAGTCCGGGGACGTCACCAGTGGGAACATCAAGTCAGATATTTAAAGTCCGGGGGCGGGAGCACCGGTAGGGATGGGGTTAGGTGCATCAGTAGGAACAGGAACGGGGTCAGGCTTATCTCCATCACACAGGAACGTCTTGACAATGTTGATTATCATATCGAAAATGCCCCTCTCCTCGATCCTCTCCTCCTGCATGTTGCAGATGAATCCTTTGAGCATCTCTATCACCATGGCAATGATGTCTCGCTCCTCAACCTGAATAGAGGAGGGGGTCGTGTTAAATAGTGCTATAGGTTAGGGAGGGGGAGGGGATAGAATTGTGTTAGTGTCAAATAGTGTCAAATAAACCTGGGTGGATGGGGGGTAGAATCATGTTAGTCTTAAACCTGGATAGAGGAGAAGGTAGAATCATGTTATTGTCAAATGGTGCTATGTATTATAGGTAAGGGGGTAGAATCTATGTGAGTGTCAAATGGTGGTATAGGTTAGGGGAAGTATAAAACTATAAACTACAATTTGAGAATTGCACCTAATATAAAGTACATACCTGGATGGGAGAGGCGGAAGCGACGGCGAAAAGGGCCACAAGGGCGAGAATGAAGGTCTTCATGTTGATGTTGTAGATGTGATGTTGTTGTTGTTGTCTCGGTGAGAATGATGTTGGGTGATTTGTGGGGTGTTTAAATACTTTCCAGCTCCCTAACGCGTTTCCGATCAGCAGGTGTGATTGTTTTAGTGGGACAATGGGACAATATCAGGGTGCGAGATACGGGTTTGTCTTGTTTTGTTTTGCGATATACGGGGATACAATTGAAAGAAGCACGTATCTCGATAACAATAGGACAACAGTGCGAGAACCATGTTAACACCTTTGAAATTGAGTGGTTTTATCGGACCAGCTGGTCTGTTTCAATTAAACAGATACAGATGGGAAAGGGGGGAGGTGCTATAGTACTATGGCATACAGAATCAAGCAGCAGCAGAATCTCCTGAATCTCCTATAAAATCATTTCTCTCCCTCCCCAAATTGATGGTGCATGGGGCCTCGCGAGGCTCCACTATTTACTACTTGATCCCATATATTCTGCCCCTAATATAAACCACTTTAACCCCTAAACCCCTCTCCCTCCTCAGGTCGATGGTGTGGGTTCAATGTACAGTATGAGCACAGTGCCACGAGCTAAACTGAAGAACCGACAGTTTGAGGATATGTATGATGATGGGGTGGTCAATGTGAGTATGTAGTAAATGTAGTAAATACTGGTCCCTGATTGGCTGATAACAAGTCACGTGATCGAAATAACGAGTTCTGATTGGTTGTTTACTTGTGTCGGTCGGTTCCTAACCGTGACCCTTCTCCCCCACCAGGCGTATGACCCCCTGCACAACGATCCTGAAAATGACGGGTACAACACCCCTAGACCCCCCACCTAGGCCCAATTACCCTAATTTACTCTTCCCCACACCATCTCCCTAATTTACTCTTCCCCACACCATCTCCCGATCTATTCGCAGGCGTATGATCCCCTGCACAACGACCCTCATGAAGATGACGGGTACAATGATCTATTCTCAGGCGTATGATCCCCTGCACAACGACCCTCATGAAGATGACGGGTACAATGCAAATGACGGGTACTGTGAACCTTTCCACCCGGCTGCTGGAGCAGGGGGTCCCCTATCACCTAGATACCAGACTATAGATTATGATCAACAACAGGCAGCCCCACTATTTAATAGCAGGTTAGTTGTCAGCTCCACTATTTAATAGCAGGTTAGTTCTCTGCTCCACTATTTAATAGCAGGTTAGTTAGGGACCCCTCTCACCTAGATACCAGACTATAGATTATGACCAGGCACTCTGTAGAGTGTAGATAGATAGATAGGTTAGTTGGAATCAAGTTGGACAGTGTTATAGACAGTATATAATCCCCCAAAATACACAGTTCAGAGTCACTATCGCAAATCTCTGCAATATCAGCCATGCGGTACCATACTAAATAATGTAACATAGTACATAGTATAGCACATATTGTAATAATATCAAGCTATTGCAGGTCTAAGTCCCGTGAGAATGTGTTGATGATGTCTCCGCTAGATGAGAATTCTGGATTATTCTCCCCTAAACTCAAGAAATCCAATGCGACCCTGAGTCAGGGGAATTTGAGAAGTATCCCACCCTCCAGTACTAATGTGTCATCCAGATCACAACACAACCTAGACAGGTACCAGCTTGCCTCGACCCTCTTCCATGGCGCCCTTATTTGAACAAAACAACCTTCTAGACTTCCGATTTCGGATCTTAGCCAATACGATAACGATACAAAAACCTACATTGTATGAATAATTTTGGCTAATTATATTAATAAGTCAGAACTAAAAGAATGTACCTCCTACCCACACAGGAAGTTCTCTGTCCCCCTGGAGGCATCATATCCCCGCAGTGGAGGAGGGTCAGGTGGTCCTGGGGAGAGGATGAATCCCTATGGAGGATTATCAAGGTTACCACCCTCTGATTTGGATGATGCACCATCAATTATGGGAGGTAGGTGTCGTTGCAATAGAAAATGATGGTCCCTGATTGGCTGATAAACAGTCACGTGACCTAAATAACGAGTTCTGATTGGTTGTTTACTTGTGTCGGTCTGTTCCTGGTGTTGTACATAGTAGGTGTCGTATAGCTGCTGAGAGAGTCATGAACATATGACTTGCTGCTGCAGTGTTATCTCAACTACTTTTCTCCCCTATACTGCAACCAATTTGAATCGGTAACGAAATTATCCCTACCTTGTATTGAGGGCACGTGCCTTGCTAACATCGCGATGCCTTCGTTACCAACAATTTAGCTTACATGTTACATCTTACATGTTACATGTCACATTAAAAATCTCACCTTCCTCTATTATAATATTACAGACCACAACGAGCCTCCAGTGGCCATCCTCTCGCCCCATGGCTGGAGAAAACAGCAACAAGAACCCCCCGTGATGCAGCCCCCAGCTGGACCTCTGTCTGGGTGGCCCATGGACCCGAGGGAGAAGGTCAACAACTGGAACATGGACCCAACACCATCAGGTAAAATACTTGTCTTGCTCCACCTTATTTCACCGTTCCCCGTACGGCAAAATAGGAGGACAACAAAACAAGCAAAACATGGTTGAGCCATATCGGGCGGAGAATACGCCGAGGTTTTGTTTGGTTTTCCCTTTTTTAACTTTCGCCAATTACAATCATCATCTCTGTACCAATTTCTCCCATTCTTTCACCAACTTATAACTCCCATCCCCTGCAGGTCTGACCTCGCCCCGATCTAGGGGACCAGCCAGTCCGATTGG
>AVPN01000057.1:108427-130422 GCA_000695325.1 Pleurobrachia bachei | reverse complement strand
CTTTACAGAAAAGAGAAATGTCAAAGCGAATATCAGACCATCCACCCGGCGTGAGAGATGGAAAACGTCCCAAAATCACTGAAAGTAACGATGATATGTTTTCTGACTCCGATGGTGATGACGTCATACTTCAAAACCTTGGGAAAATGTTTGGTAGTTTGGCCGCCTGCCAGAAACTCACCATCCAAGGTGTTACAACAGAGGGTTACACAAAAGTACTGACTTGCGAGACTGTGGAGAAGAGCATAATTGAATTGCGGGTGTCAGGGGAATGGTTTTATTGTAGTTTCACGGTTGGAATGAGGATTAATGTTATTGGGCTGCCAGTGGATAGGGTGATTGATAATGATTCTGATGCTCTGATTATTACACATCCTGACGTGCTGGTTTCACCAACTACAGTGTCCAGTAGTATAAGGTGCCTCCGACAATCAGTTCTTACAGAGGTAATATATTCGGGGTGATAAATTGTAGAAAATATGTAGTAAAGTTGGACCCCGATTTATCGGGCAAAAGCCTTTCTTCAGAGCATCCTGGTAAGTTGGGGTTCCACTTAACTTCAGTAACTTTGTTTACCAGGTTTTACCACCTAAATCAGCTGAGAATGATGACTTCATATTGCAGATCTGGGGGCCACTCACGAGCACTCATACAGTGTCGACCATATCGCATTGATGAAAGTCGCGATAGTTCTTTAGGGTTCACACCCGACACTCTTAGAAGAAGAAGAATATTGCAGATCTTATATAATTGTAGATCTCTTATTACAGGATCTCACATTGCCTGTCTCTATTGCAGGTGTTCAAACACGGGAGTGGTGAAGCAAACGAAGTAATGCTCCGAGGAACGCTCATTCACTCAATCCTAGAACGAGCATTACAAACCCAAGACTTCTCCCCAACCTTCCTTCTCTCTGAATGCCAATCAGCTTTAGACAGCAGAGCGATTATTGAAAACTTGTGCTCTCTTGGCCTCAGTAAAGATGAAATGATGAACAAGTTGAGAGAGTATCTGCCTCCCATCACTAACTGGGGTGGAGAGATGGTATCGGGCCGAGGGAAGGGTGTTAGTTTTGGACAACAAACATCTGAACATGTCAGTGTTTCTAAAATCTTGGACATTGAGGAAAGTATCTGGTCTCCAAGGTTGGGATGTAAAGGGAAGGTTGATGCAACTGTTCGGATCCACCCCTCTAAACTCCTGCCTCTTGAAGTTAAGTCAGGGGCTGCTAGAAACCCAATGGGAAGTGTTGATCACAGGGGTCAAGTTATCATATACACCATGTTGTTGGAAGAGAGGTACAAAGAAGCTGTTCAGGGTGGTTTGTTGTGGTATGTCAAGGGACAACAAACAGTTGGGGTGGCTAGTTCCCGGGCGGAACGACGAGCTTTATTGATGAGGAGAAATGAGGTAGCTGAGGCACTACACTCCGCAGTGACCAGTGGTCAGTTGCCACCGGTTATCAACAATAAGATGACGTGCGAGTATTGTAGCCAACAGTTGGCATGTTCAGCTAGCTATAAATCTCAGAACACAAAAGAGCCACCACTTCCTGAGATACTATCTAGTCTAACTGAGACTCTCTCAACACCAGACTTGGAGTACTTTGCCAAGTTTGTTAATCTGTGTATCGTTGAAGCAGATGCAGGTAAAACTAGGATGCCATGGGATGATTCATGCCCTAGATCTGGCGAGCTTACTCTAAAATCCGTAACAGATGGAATCCATAACTTCACTGGTATAATAGGAGAGCGACTGTTCTCAAAGGGTGATTATGTGATAGTAAACCTTCCAAATCGCTCCATCTATAACATAGCTTCTGGGTTTGTGACAGGTGACGTCACACATTCCAGCATCTCTGTATCCCTGGCAACAGATCTCAGTAAGAGTCCCCACCATCGGGAGAGTGCGTGTTATTACCGGATAACACCACACAGATCCCACTCCTCCCTTCACATCGGGTTATCCAACCTAACATCTCTGATGGGGCCTAGTGAGAGGGTTACAAAGTGGAGGGGGCTGGTGGTGGAGGGGAGAAAGGCTGTGTTTAGGGAGGATGGAGTGGATATCCAGTTACCCGATAGTTTGAATGGTGATCAGAGGAAGGTGATAGAGAGGGCGCTGGTGACGGAGGATTATTTGTGTGTACAAGGAATTACAGAGGGTTACACAAAGGTGCTCACTTGTGAGACTGCGGAGAAGGGCACGATTGAATTACGGGTGACAGGAGAGTGGTTTTATTGTAGTTTCACGGTTGGGATGAGGATGAATGTTATTGGACTGCCAGTTGATAGGGTGATTGATAATGATTCTGATGCCCTGATCATAACACATCCTGATGTGTTGGTTTCACCAACTACAGTTTCCAGTAGCATAAGGTGCCTCCGACAATCTGTTCTTACAGAGGTAATTTAATGTTAATAAATTGTAAAAATTATGTTGTACAGTTGGACACCGATTTACCGGGCAAAACCCTTTCTTCAGAGCATCCAGGTAAATCGGGGTCCCACTGCAGTAACTTTATTTACCTAGTTTCAGCAGGTTCTACTACCTAAATCATCCTGTAATCTCACATTACAGGATCTCACATTGCAGATCTCACATTGTAGATCTCATATTGCAGGTGTTCAAACACGGTAGTGGGGAGGCAAACGAAGTGATGCTCCGGGGAACACTCATTCACTCAATCCTAGAACGAGCATTACAAACCCAAGACTTCTCCCCAACCTTCCTCCTCTCTGAATGCAAATCAGCCTTAGACAGCAGAGAGATCATTGAAAACTTGTGCTCCCTTGGTCTCAGTAAGGATGAAATGATCAACAAGCTCAGAGAGTATCTGCCTCTCATCACTAACTGGGGTGGTGAGATGGTATCTGGCCGTGGGAAGGGTGTGAGTTTTGGGCAACAAACATCTGAACATGTTAGTGTTTCTAAAATCCTGGATATAGAGGAAAGTATATGGTCTCCAAGGTTGGGATGTAAGGGTAAAGTTGATGCAACTGTCCGGATTCACCCTTCCAAACTCCTGCCGCTTGAAGTTAAGTCAGGAGCTGCTAGAAACCCGATGGGAAGTGTTGATCACAGAGGTCAAGTTATCATTTACACTATGTTGTTAGAAGAGAGATACAAAGAAGCGGTCCAGGGTGGTTTGTTGTGGTATGTCAAGGGACAACAAACAGTTGGGGTGGCTAGTTCCCGGGCGGAACGACGAGCTTTATTGATGAGGAGAAATGAGGTAGCTGAGGCACTACACTCCGCAGTGACCAGTGGTCAGTTGCCACCGGTTATCAACAATAAGATGACGTGCGAGTATTGTAGCCAACAGTTAGCATGTTCAGCCAGCTACAAATCTCAGAAGACTAAAGACCCGCCACTTCCCGAGATACTATCTAGTCTTACTGAGACACTCTCAACCCCAGACTTGGAGTATTTTTCAAAGTTTGTTAATCTGTGTATCGTTGAAGCAGATGCAGGTAAAACTAGGATGCCATGGGATGATTCATGCCCTAGATCTGGCGAGCTTACTCTAAAATCCGTAACAGATGGAATCCATAACTTCACTGGTATAATAGGAGAGCGACTGTTCTCAAAGGGTGATTATGTGATAGTAAACCTTCCAAATCGCTCCATCTATAACATAGCTTCTGGGTTTGTGACAGGTGATGTCACACCCTCCAACATCTCTGTTTCCCTGGCAACAAACATATCTAAGAGTCCCCATCACCGGGAGAGTGCGTGTTATTACCGGATAACACCCCACAGATCCCACTCCTCCCTTCACATCGGGTTATCCAACCTAACATCTCTGATGGGGCCTAGTGAGAGGGTTACAAAGTGGAGGGGGCTGGTGGTGGAGGGGAGAAAGGCTGTGTTTAGGGAGGATGGAGTGGATATCCAGTTACCCGATAGTTTGAATGGTGACCAGAGGATGGTGATAGAGAGGGCGCTGGTGACGGAGGATTATTTGTGTGTACAAGGAATGCCGGGAACTGGTAAGTTGTATAATTCCGTTCCCCCAGATATATCTTCAATTCCCTTTCCCAGCTATCTTTGTATCAATATCTCACTTTTCCTGTGTTGCTCTAATACCCCGCCCCCTCGAATTCTAATACACTCCAATTGCCGAATATTCAATTCTTATCACAACTTTTTCTCCCCCAGGTAAAACAACTACTGTTGCGTGTTTGGTGGAGGTGCTGGTGGCACAGGGTTACTCAGTCCTCCTTACTGCCTACACGCACACTGCAGTTGATAATATTCTACTGAAACTACCCTCCACCCTACCCGTACTGAGGTATGTACAACTAGATTTACCGTGTTGAAGACTCCTCACATGACCATATAATATGGGCACACTGGCGGGGAGGTATATCGAGGTACTAACGGTATTTAGAGGTCTGGTGAATTTAAAGGTTCAATAACTTTTATCATACCGTGTGGTCAATGTTATTTTGGCCTTTATTTCTCCCAGAGTTTTATTCGGGTATTATCACCACTCCCACCACCTCCTTAACAAATATTGTTACAACAAAAGTATTCCTCCTCAGGCTGGGGGCTAGTGGAAAGGTTCACAAGAATGTCAGACATATGACAGACTCAGCTTTAACATCAGGAATATCGGACCCACTGGAGCTTAGAGAGTTTTACAAAAATATCAGTAAGTTGTATTCCGTTTTGAACATCATTTTCTTGGCCTCTGTGATCCATTTCCGGTTTTATTTGCGAGTGTATAAAGAAGTTAGAAACCCTACAAAAATGTTTTCCAGTGTTTTCACCAATTCCAATTTCTCTCAGAGGTTGTGGCGTCCACGTGTCTTGGTATTCGACACAGATTGTTCGAGTTACGTTCGTTTGACTACTGTATAATTGATGAGGCGTCTCAGATAACCCAGCCAATCAGCCTTGGACCTCTTATACACTCTGATAGGTAAATTAGCATGGTCTTGTATTTAGTTTGCAACAACCCAGGGGGGCGCCCTTGGTTACGAAGCGACCTTCGCGCACGCTGACAAGGGGTTACTTCGTTACCAAGGGGCGCCCCGGGGGTTCCAACCTATTTTTGGTGTTGCGGGGGAAAGGGATGGATAGAAAGAGATCTATTATGATGAAAACCCGGGAGAGGGCAAAGGTGTCAGTTTAACAAACGAAAGTACCTTTCCAGCCAAATAATTTCTGTTGGTTATTGGCATTATTTGCCTTGTTCGGCCCTCCTTCCCCTTGAACAAAACAAGGCATTATTTAATTATCTCTTAATGACCGAAGGTTCCCAAAAACGAGATCCTATAAAAAGATTCTTTTGAAATCCAAGCTGACTCACTATCTCGTGCAACCACTAGTCTGTATAAAAGTCGGGATAGAAACAATCCTTGTGTTTTAGTAACGACTAGAAATGCCTACTCCCCAGGAGCACGTAGCATAACTCACTATAATGACAGGTGGCACCAACAAATAGTGGCAAACACAGCTATTATAGTAAATGAGTTCTAAAACACAAGGTTTGTTTCTTTAAGGAAATTTAAATAAGCTAACTGTAGCTAACTGATTATTAAGAAACAAAAGAAACACAAAACCTTATTATAAATCTTTTTATGGTCTATTTTTCAAATGGACCTCTGAGGAATGAACAACTTAATGATAATCTTGAATACCTCGTTATCTAAAAGTCATACATATTATATACATACAAAAGAAACCCGTCTATGTATTATCAGGCACCGTTATTGTTGTACTCCCAATATAAATAGTCCCAACATAATCGTCAGGTGTATTCTAGTGGGTGATTGTGAGCAGCTTCCTCCCCTAGTCCAGAACAAGAAAGCACGGACTGATGGACTCTCAGTCAGGTACATAGGAAACATTTTCACCTTTTTCTTTGTCTGTCAGGTACACATATTCAACGTTCACACTACCAAGATAGCCTGAATCGACCATGTAACAACGTCTCCAGCTTCTCACCGGCTCCTATATTTTATTCCCACAGTTTGTTTGAAAGATTGGGTGCGGGTTCGGCCAGTCTGGCAGTTCAGTACCGTATGTGTAAGGACATCATGCTGCTATCTAACACCTTGGTGTACGGTGGGAAACTGAGTTGTGCATCAGAGGAACTTGCCAGCCGAAGGATGGATGTTAACCTGTCGAGTAGTGATAACATGCCTTATTTTGTAAAGAGGTAAGTTGGAAATACATATCACTCATTCTTTGAAGTCCTTAAAATTCTCTAAGCAGTAATTGATGCCTGGTTTTGTTGTCAACTCTTATAAACACTGATAAAAGTGACAGGATTCAGGAACTCTAACAACCCTCTCTCTCCCAGGGCGCTCCACCCCTCTCTCACCCCCCCCGGGTGATAACGTAAACCAACCCTCTCTCCCAGGGCACTCCATCCCTCGACACGAGTAATATTCCTTGATTTGGAAAGTAGTTTGGAGCGACAGTGTCAGGGAGGGTCCTACGATAATACTCAGGAGTGTGGACTTGTTAATACCCTAGTAACAACTCTTCTCTCTTCTGGATCAATCACTGCTAGTCAGATAGGTAGGAACGTGTTTCTTTCAGTTTCATAAAATGTCATCACCGTTAAACCCTCAAGGCTTTTTAAAAAAGGCTGTTATTGACTAAGCAATGTACTGCTGAGTGTCTTATAATTCTCAAACAACCTCCCAACTAGATCACTGAATCTCGCATTAGGGGTATTTTAGTGCTCAACACCTCCTAACTACTCCTAACTGATCTTTGAGTCGCCTGACAGCGTATGAACAATTCAAACTGACCTAGTGATTCCCACCAGGTGTGATAAGTCCCTATAACGGCCAGCTAGAATTGCTATCTAGAACCCTTCCTTCTGGAATTGAGATCCTAACTGCAGACAGGGCCCAGGGAAGGGATAAAGAATGCATTATTGTATCTCTTACACGGTAGGTGTTCTTCCGACTTCTTTCTATAGGAGCTCAGAAGAGTACCTTTTACGGAGTCCAACACCGCATTTTGACAAATCTTTTTACGAATTCCCATAGAGAATTTCTTTAGACTAATACTATAGATTATCTTTTCAGGAGTAATAAAGAAGGAAAAGTTGGTGAACTACTGAACGATAAGAGCCGTCTAAATGTGATTCTTACTCGAGCAAGGAGCAAACTGATTCTGGTCGGGAACAGTTCGACACTAAACAATAATCCCCTTTTGAAAGATCTTATTGAGTTACTAGGGAAGAAAAAACGGGTCCTGCCCGTATCACAGACTTTTTAATATCTTTGAATTCAATTTTGTATTTGAGTCAATAAGATGTTATTTTGTTTTTATAGTGTTAATTTATTTTCTTATATTTGGCAATGAATAAACTGTTTGTTTCCCGTTTTATCCCGGACCCTCGTACTAATTGCCTAGTTTACAAATGTAAAAGGAGGGTTAGAACATAACAAGGTACTGAATGACTGGTCGTGTGAAACATGGTGCCCGAGTGTGGGTCACAAATGCTCAAATCACACACTCAAATCATATCGGTAGGGCGCAGAACACAAACTCTAGTTACCTCACAATTGTCAGCACTAATGCGCGGACCCTTGCCGCTTCTCCGTACACACATCGGATCGCGCAGAGTGGTTTCACCCCAGGTCCACCCAGATTCACCTAATATAACGCGGTGGCGGTGTAACAGCACAAAATATAACCGGCTTGCCATGCTACGCAGTCTATCCGTTCGGCCCGGCATGAGAGCCGACAGACAAGGAACATGTCAACCGCCAGCCACATAAAACCCAGGTGTGATGATAATGCGGCATTTTCGGAGCGGGCTGTGGTATCCCCTGCGCGGCTCTTTTTACGAGAGTGCTCTGGTCATCGGCTATTGAAATGCTAACCATAGCTTCGCGCGCTCTCTACAACACGCTCTCCCCCTATATTTTGTATGAAAGGGTGTGCTAGTCACGTGACTGAGACTGAGAGGGAGCGCCGCGCACGTGTGCTCGAGCACGCGGCTAGAAGTAGAAGTTTGCTCGAGCACGCTCCGAAAAGAGAGCATAAGTCTGGCTAGGTCAGATAGGCAAATGTAAAGGCAACAAATCATTGAAACATGCAAAAACTCAAAATCATAGTTTGAAAAAAGTTTAGATATAGAGTCCCCCCTGTGTCTACTTTTTGGCATAGAGTCCGCCATGTGTCGACTTTTTAGACATAGAGTCCCCTGGAACATTTTGGCGCCAAATCCCCAACCCGGACTCAATGTCTAAAACCCAAAACCAACCCTAAACCTAACCCTAACCATCCCTCTCCCATCGTTGTGCTGTTACACCGCCGCCACAATAACATCGAACCCAAACAATAGCCCTAACACTACTAAACTAGTATAGAGGTACAGCAAACTCTCGTTTCCGCCTAACGGCCGAAATCTCGAGTTCGCTGGGAATGGCGGACTCTATATCTAATGTAGCTTTATTTAGATATAGAGTCCGCCATCTTAAGACTTTTTAGATAAAGAGTCCGCCCTGTGTCGACTTTTTAGACATAGAGTCCTCCTAGAGTTTAGACTTATTTGGGCTCTTTATCTAAAACTAACCTTAGAGTGTAGCACTAGAGTCCGCCTACCATTTAAAGTAAGAGTGGCGCACCGTGTTTTCTCACAAAACTTAGTGGATGAACGGGGAGTACCATCAGGACCATTGGTACGGTATCGAAAATTTCCAATTCTGTCTCGTTCATTAGTTATGACGAAATATGTTCATTATTTCAACTTTCATAAACATGCTCTACAGAAAAATGTTTACATTGTGAATTGAAATGGATGCTTGCATCGTGTTCAGCGTCAAAAAATAGCCGGGGTACCAAATTTTGGTGTCTCTACCTTGTCTGTGATGCGAGATGGTGGCGGTGGTGCCCACATAATGTCACACATACCCTAAGATTTCATCGGGGCGCGCGCGCTTGTTTTTGAAATGAAAGTTGATACGTGTCAGCAGTTGGTGGCGTGGTAGCGGTATGTGCGTCTTAGCAACCCCTGGAGCAAATCGAAACGGCGGGCCTTAACCCCTCCGGGGTTTGCCCGCTGCGCGGGCAAAACAAATAACAACCTATTTATTACATTAGTTTTTCATTAACACGAAAAGCAGAAGGTGTTCGGGGCACAATTTTAGGCTTGAAAGTTCTATTAGCGATATTAGCCGTGGTAAATAGAGCCGGGGTTTCTTCCTTTACAACTTGGACATTTAGTAAGGTGACGTACTGGGAGAGCCGGTGGGTGACCTGAAAATAGGGTGTTGTTAGGGGTGTTGTGAGGGGTGTTGTTAGGGGTGTTGTTAGGGGTGTTATTAGGGGTTTTGTTAGGGGTGTTCTAAGGGGTGATGTGAGGGTGTTGTTAGGGGTGTTGTGAGGGGTGTTTTGAAGGTGTTGTTAGGGGTGTTATTAGGGGTATTGTTAGGGGTGTTATTAGGGGTATTGTTAGGGGTGTTATTAGGGTCTCTGAAATCACCAAACGTGCTAAAAGTAAACGGATGGAGTAATAAGAGTCCACGTTTGTACCCGGACCTCTTTCAATACACACAGTGAAGAAGGGTTGGGTGCTAGACAAATAACACCTACCTCTGCTAGGACAGTCTGTTCATTTGCATCTCTTCTCACTCGTACATCAAGTGTTCCAGCTAAAACACCCCATGTCAACGTCCAGAAATGTTCATTCCTGAGAGGAATGGAGAGGTACATTGGGTAACAAGATGGAGGGGTGTTTGAATTGTTTGTTCTCATCCTTGAGATGAGCGAGGGGAGAGTGAAAATAATGAGTTATACAGTTAAATTATTGGCAGTGCTATCAGGAGCAGTTCAAATCGAAGAACATCTACCTGAATTCCAAAACTCCGTCAAGAGTTGCATCCTCTCGAAGACACTTATCAAGACTGGAGATGAGATGAGCTGGCGTGGTCTGTAGCAGTACCTTTCCCGTGTACACTGAGGAGTGAGGGGGTCGGTGGGTTAGTACTGGTCATGAAAGTTATCCGGTTATTATATTAGTCTCATCATAATAAGTAGATAGAAATCTTAGTCGCATGTTATAAAACCGAAAGTTGATCGACTGATAAGTTGACACCTCGGTGAAGTAAAAAACGGGGTGGCCGATGGAGAGATTGCTCAGACATTTTAATGGTAAGTAAACAGTAAAAACTACAAAAAAGTGGTGGAGAGAGTTCTCTCCTGGTCGGTCCTTTTCTTAGAAATCCAGGGGGCAGATCACATGCGATGCTGCACACTTACAATCCGCGTATCATCAGCTGTGATGACGCAATTAAAACATTCAATTTATTCAGATATTATCATTCAGTAGCCGCCCACGTTCGGTACGTAACTACGCTTTCTCGCACAACAACAATCACAACACATTAACAGCTAGAGAGAGAGTGCTTTAGACGTGGCGCCCCCGCTGTAGGGGCAGACCACGCCACCTCGGAGGAGGCAATTGAATATCTCCTCCCCGGCTTTTATACACTCCACACGGGATAGAAACTTTCCTTGTGTGTTTGGGATAGGACCTAATTAGGTCTCCAATATCCCTTCCCCCGCAGATCTCAATACACTGCCAAATTCAAGGAAGAGAGAGCCGGAGAAGTGAGTGTACACATGAAACAATAATACTCTCTCACGCCCAGTGTTGGTGCACACGAGTGAGAAGATATTGGAAAATGTTGTCAAGCACGCCGACCCAAGATTGAAACAGGACACTGACTGGACGTGGACATTGCATTACCATTTGTGGCTCATTTTTTTTGAATAAACGGTTAACCCATATTGTCAATAAAATTGGCGGATGTACTGTTCTGTTCTAGTTTTTTTATCGGACGTCGGTTTGGAGCCCGAGCAGTGGTAGTGAGACAAACCAGCAAACTCCATTTCTATTTACCTGTCATGGGTAGAAGGGTCGCTATGGTAATAAAACTAATGAGGAATGCAACTGCAGCATCAGCTCCTGGTAACTCATACGCACATTGTTCTATCATCCTATCAGGTTGGGGCTCCCTCCTCTCTGTACATTGGAGGGCGAGAGGGTTCAGTGGTTTACCGGGGAGAAACACACCAGCTAGGAGGGGAACGTAACCAAACAAACTGCTACCTGAGTGGGGGGAGTTATCAGTTAGGTCGTTGTTACTGGAGAGGAACGTAGCCAAACAAACTACTACCCTGGGGGGAGGGGGGGAGGGGTTAGGAGATATAAAGAATCGTTGTTACTGGATAGATATTGAAGTTAGATTTAAAGAGAGATTTATCAGTATAACAGTGCTCGATCGTTGACCAGAACAAGAGCAGATCTTAGATAACAGTTAATTAATTAACTATTTCATTTACCCAGATCATTGACGCTATCCTGGACCCAGTTGCTTGGTGATGCCCTGGCAAGATGTTCGTATGCCGGGTTCTTAACAGTCAATGTCGCCCCAAAATGTAAACATAAACCTGAGAAGATCATAATGTTTAATTTCGACTTGTTCATCTCTTTCTGGAATAAGGTTCCTTTTCCTGACAGCAGAACTTTCTCTTTCTCCCTGATTTCCGAATCTTATTATCTACCACAAACCCGCACCCCATGTTCACCCCATTTCTTACCGAAAGCAGTTGCAAGAGGCATGGAATCAGGTCTTGGTCCGTGTCCCTCTAGTAGATGATGTGTCGCCTCTTTTATAATGAAGAAGGAGAGGAATTGGGTGAGTAGAGTGGCTGAAAACACTGCCAGCACCTCCACTCTCGAGAAACCGTAGGTAAATTTCATATCCGGTCCATTTCTATTTACCTGTCATGGGTAGAAGGGTCGCTATGGTAATAAAACTAATGAGGAATGCAACTGCAGCATCAGCTCCTGGTAACTCATACGCAGTAACAAGATAGTAGGATAGTCCAACCCCGAGGGAGGAGAGACATGTAACGAGGGCGAGAGGGTTCAGTGGTTTACCGGGGAGAAACACACCAGCTAGGAGGGGAACGTAACCAAACAAACTGCTACCTGAGTGGGGGGAGTTATCAGTTAGGTCGTTGTTACTGGAGAGGAACGTAGCCAAACAAACTACTACCCTGGGGGGAGGGGGGGAGGGGTTAGGAGATATAAAGAATCGTTGTTACTGGATAGATATTGAAGTTAGATTTAAAGAGAGATTTATCAGTATAACAGTGCTCGATCGTTGACCAGAACAAGAGCAGATCTTAGATAACAGTTAATTAATTAACTATTTCATTTACCCAGATCATTGACGCTATCCTGGACCCAGTTGCTTGGTGATGCCCTGGCAAGATGTTCGTATGCCGGGTTCTTAACAGTCAATGTCGCCCCAAAATGTAAACATAAACCTGAGAAGATCATAATGTTTAATTTCGACTTGTTCATCTCTTTCTGGAATAAGGTTCCTTTTCCTGACAGCAGAACTTTCTCTTTCTCCCTGATTTCCGAATCTTATTATCTACCACAAACCCGCACCCCATGTTCACCCCATTTCTTACCGAAAGCAGTTGCAAGAGGCATGGAATCAGGTCTTGGTCCGTGTCCCTCTAGTAGATGATGTGTCGCCTCTTTTATAATGAAGAAGGAGAGGAATTGGGTGAGTAGAGTGGCTGAAAACACTGCCAGCACCTCCACTCTCGAGAAACCGTAGGTAAATTTCATATCCGGTAACTTCTTCTCGGCCCATCTGTGGGGGAAGGGGGTGGATGTGGGGGTGTGTTACAATCTGTGGGGGGTATTTGTTAGAACGGGAATGTCAGCGGGAGGGGGGTGTTTCAAGCCCATCGATGAGGGGAGGGATGGGGGGGGGAGGTGTTATGTATACCTAACATGACAACATGGGTGTGTTATAACGGGAATCACATCGACAGGGGAGGGGGTGTTTGTTGCAAGCTGTGAGGAGAGGGGTGGGTGTGTTATGTAAGTCTAACCAATATGATAATCCCATGAAAGAGTGGCCCCAGGGTGATGGATTCTCTCCTACAACCCGCGTCCCGCGTCTTAATCTACCGAACCATCATAGAAAGGTGTCAGCCTTGGGCACGTAGCGCCCCCTGTCAGCCACACCCGCACACGGATCGTATCATAACAAAAAGTTTTCTGTCAGTGACTCTCCTTCTCTAAAATCTAAATTGTTTCTCTAGTTCCAGGAACCGACCGAATCAGGAAATACTGGTCCCTGATTGGCTGATAATCAGTCACGTGACCTAAATAACGAGTTCTGATTGGTTGTTTACTTGTTTCTCATACCTTGATGCGAGGGCGGTACAAAGGTTTACGAAATCAAATATTGTTAGAAAAGTTAGGGCCCGAAGAGCTAGCGATCCCGTCGAGTAGACCCAGTAAAACATGACCAATATACCTGGAGAATGGGGGTGAGATAACTGGAGAGGGAGGAACTATGTTCAAGATTCATTTGGAACCGAGAAATAGAAGCAAAATAATTAATTTATAGAAGGGTCAGAACATATTGGATCAAACCTGCAAAAGTGGCTAAGATTGCAAAGAGACATCTCTTTCCACTGGAGTCCCTTGCCACACTCCGCAACTCGCTAAGAAAGGACATTCTGTACTATCTATCTTTCATCGCTACAATTAGGGAATGGGTTTGGAAGTTATACAGTTGTTAATTGATTAGTTATCAATAATTTATAGTTAATTAACGTACAGCAAAACAAGTAACATGGCAGCGAAAAATATATATTATGGAAATAAAAAGTCATATAAAAACATTTATTAAAACAACTGTGTGTGTTACCACTAGCAACCTCTGGTCAAATCATTAAAATCAATCTATTAAAATTGGCTCTGGATGTGTCTTTACTTCCTTCCTCTCCTGATCAATACCAGAATTGGTCACAGTGTGATTCACACCACTTCCTTCAGAGCCACCTTTATCATCTTCATCAGTGTCTGAAGAGTCGGTGTTCTGCTCTGAACCTCCCTCCTCATCATCACCAGATTTCCCCTTCGCCCCCTCTGAGGCATCGTCATCAAATAGTAGACTGTCCTGTAACTCTCTTTTAAACTGCCGGTCATCAAACCTGTGGATTGATAGAGTTACAAACTATAAAGTGTTTCAAGTTAGAAACTGTGTGTGGCTCACACCGTTCTTTTATTTCATAGACATGATAAAAGCGTGCTCTGTGAGGGTTCGGTTGATCAAGTTGAAACTAAATTAAAAACTGTTTCAAGTTAAAACTAAATTAAACTAACTCAGTTTGGATTGAGTGTAGTTTCTTGCCAGCCTCCTTTTTGTTTCTGTTTAGTTTCTTCCTTAGTTCTGTGTCCTGTTTTGCTGGGTCAGCGGTGAGATCAACACGATCCATCAAATGGAATCCACCGTCCAATCTGGATGGGAGAGGGGATATTAGAGATGGGGTTGGAGAGGCAGGGGATGGGAGGATGTGTGAGATTGGAGACATATCACAGGAGGACAGAGAGAAAGAGAATTACGTCATACCGAAGTTCAGTTTTCCTATGTAGTTGAATCTGCGAGCCAATATCCAGTAGAACCTGTCTGGATAAGGCATCAATTTTAGTATCTTTCATTTTGACCCGGCAATGCTGTAATCCCCGGACAATTAACTTCCGGATATCTTGGATGTCAGGGAATTTCTGAGAGGAAAATTTAGATAAGAAATACTGACAGGAGCATGTGGAATTCACCTGAAACTTTCCAACTTTGGAAAAGGATAGGGTGAAAAGGTATTTCTTGTTCCCAGATTCCAGATAGTCACCTGTTTAGCGTTTAATCGTGTTTCCAGGTATTCAGATAACTGTGGAATTCCGCAATTCACCTTAACCCGGAATCCATAATGCACATCCACCAGAGACCCCTGAATATCCTCCAGCTCAGTTAGCACCATCCTGTGCTTCTTCTTTAACTTGGTCTCCTGGTGCAGTTTGGGGTTTTAGTAATCACCATGGTAACAAGGATATAAACTTTTTAGCGAGGAAGGTAGATAAAAATAATACCATTCTACTCGTCGAGTAGAGATAAAACATACAAAACCAAATACTACCTGCAAGTAAAGGTTACCCCATTTATCCAGATCCTCAACTCCAATATCAGCTTCCTGTATCGCCCTAATCCTCCTTCCTATTTTTGTTAACTTCCTAGTTAGTGCAGCTATCCTTTTTAACCTCTCCTGATACTCCCCTGACTCTTCATCAATATCAGGATCTTCTTCTTCCTCTTCCTCGTTTTGTGATTTGGTTTCATCCTCACTACACGAATCATCTTGATTCTCATTATCTTGTTTGTGGTGATCAGAGCTAGCTGGTTTCGCGTGATCAGAGCTGGCTGGTTTCTGGTGATTATCACTGCTGGCTGATTGAAGGAGAATCCTTCTTTTCCCCCGATCCTCAATCGGTGCAGGAGTTTCTGATGTAGCAGGTTCTGGTCTGATGTGGATTGATCTCTGTTTCTGACGTGGCCTGGTGTCCGTGATATTTGGAGATTTGGCGGATTCTGGAGAGTTGATTGTTTCAATTGTATTTGAAGGAGGAGGAGGGATAGGGCTGATGGAGATTTCAAGTGATTTGGTAGTCTTTGGTGACGTCATAGCCTCATTTGATGACTTCATAGTCACATGTTGAGGTGATGTCACGAGTAGTTCAGCAGGAGGGGGACTGTTATCCTGATTATAGTAAGGTGGTGTCTGTGAGTTGCTACCCTGGGAACTCATCACACTATTGATTATCACTATCCGGGGAGGCGGCGAGGTAATATTATCACAGTCTGCTGTTATTGGAACACGCGTTGTATCCACTGGGACAGTATCGAGTGTTGCATCCACTGGAACAGGTGTTGCATCTATTTGGACTTCTTCTTCTTGCCTCCCTATTTCCATAGGCACATCAACATCTAATGTTGGTGAACTTTCCTCCACTGCAGCAGCAGCTCCCAACTGCACATCATCTGGTGAACTGCTTTCTCTTTCTTTGCTGGATATCCCGATTGTTCCCACCACGGGATCAGTAGAGATCATGACTTCCTGCTCCGGATCAGCTGAGTCTCCTACTTCCTGATTATCTTGTTCTGAGTGTTCCATAATCTCAACTGAATTATCAACTGCGTCATTGCCAATATCACCTTCACCATTAGAGTTACTATCTAACGATTCATTACACTCTATACTGTCAACTGGCCCCTTTGAAACCATTAATTTGCCAGTAGTATCCCGCTGTTCCATTAATTTGGCAGCAGTACACCGTTGTTCCTTCAATTTGGTAGTAGTACACCGTTGTTCATTTAATTTGGCAGCAACAATGTTCCACTGTTCCTCTAACTTCGCAGTATTTGTTTTTGGCACCTCAACCTCAACATACTTTACATTTGAAGGTACCACTGAGGTTATCACACAGTCCCCACCTCCACCCTCCTCTCCTAGAAACACCACGCTATCCTGCTGATGTGGATTGATCTCTGTTTCTGACGTGGCCTGGTGTCCGTGATATTTGGAGATTTGGCGGATTCTGGAGAGTTGATTGTTTCAATTGTATTTGAAGGAGGAGGAGGGATAGGGCTGATGGAGATTTCAAGTGATTTGGTAGTCTTTGGTGACGTCATAGCCTCATTTGATGACTTCATAGTCACATGTTGAGGTGATGTCACGAGTAGTTCAGCAGGAGGGGGACTGTTATCCTGATTATAGTAAGGTGGTGTCTGTGAGTTGCTACCCTGGGAACTCATCACACTATTGATTATCACTATCCGGGGAGGCGGCGAGGTAATATTATCACAGTCTGCTGTTATTGGAACACGCGTTGTATCCACTGGGACAGTATCAAGTGTTGCATCTATTTGGACTTCTTCTTCTTGCCTCCCTATTTCCATAGGCACATCAACATCTAATGTTGGTGAACTTTCCTCCACTGCAGCAGCAGCTCCCAACTGCACATCATCTGGTGAACTGCTTTCTCTTTCTTTGCTGGATATCCCGATTGTTCCCACCACGGGATCAGTAGAGATCATGACTTCCTGCTCCGGATCAGCTGAGTCTCCTACTTCCTGATTATCTTGTTCTGAGTGTTCCATAATCTCAACTGAATTATCAACTGGGTCATTGCCAATATCACCTTCACCATTAGAGTTACTATCTAACGATTCATTACACTCTATACTGTCAACTGGCCCCTTTGAAACCATTAATTTGCCAGTAGTATCCCGCTGTTCCATTAATTTGGCAGCAGTACACCGTTGTTCCTTCAATTTGGTAGTAGTACACCGTTGTTCATTTAATTTGGCAGCAACAATGTTCCACTGTTCCTCTAACTTCGCAGTATTTGTTTTTGGCACCTCAACCTCAACATACTTTACATTTGAAGGTACCACTGAGGTTATCACACAGTCCCCACCTCCACCCTCCTCTCCTAGAAACACCACGCTATCCTGGGAGTAGTTCTGTGAGTCCTCTTCAGCAGTCAGAGTGACTGTAGAAGTCTGACTCTGAGTCAGAGTAGAAGTCTGACTCTCAGCCAGAGTCACGGTGGAAGTCTGAATCTGAGTCAGAGTCACAGCAGGAGCTGGCTGATCACTGATCCCTCCAGCTATAGGAGCCATATTGCTAGTTGTCTGATCCCTCCCTCCTGTTGTAGAGTTCATGTGGCCAGCAGCAACTTTGGAATGATGAGAAGAAGAATGGTGCTCGTCAGGGGGTGTATCAGTGAGATCAATAACTGGCGGAGTAGACGTCCTGAGAGAGGAGGGAATGTGTAAAAACCAACCAACATTAAAAATACATTTATTCTTGAATTGTTCAGACAACACAATGCAGCATGTTCGGAGCTGAGCGTAGCCACATTGTGACACTGTCAGTGTCTAGCTTTATACACATTCAGCTATAATTTAGACGAGTACAATTAGCCCTAACCTGCGGGACTCACTATGTGCGTCATTTGTCCTTCCACTATCACCAGGAACACTCCCAGTTCCTTTATCAAGAACATTAGTCCTCATTTTATCACCAGGAACACTACCTCCCTCAGCAACCTTCTTTTTGCCAGGCGGGGGTAACCCAGCCTTGGATTTGGCGAATACCTCAAAACAGTCACCAAACGCAGCGAATACGGAGGCAACGTAGGATTTGTCTTGGAGTCGTGATAGGGACAGATCAACCGATGCTATTCGATCTAGAATCATCTGTTTCTGGGGGTTCGGGGCCCTGAAAAATAGAATGCGTTAGAAAAAATCAGGTAATACCTGTAAGATCCCTGTTAGAGCTTTGGTCTGACAGGATAACACTTGCTATAATTTCAACTTCAAAACAGAACTGAGATACAACTTATATGACACGAAACTAACCTTCTAAATTTGTCCATGAACAAACCCAGCGCATGGGCAAGGGACCGAGGTAACACCTCGCCACAAATCTTCTTAAACAATGCTAATCTGGTATAATCAGCGAGTGGAAAATGAATCATCTGATAAGGTGCCAGGAACCACTCAGTAGGTCTAAGTAGAACAGGTCGTGTAACCCTGAAATATGGTATCCTGAGGAGCTCCAGAAACTCAACTAGGAACTGGAGGGGAGATGACACTTTGAGAAGTTGAGAACAATGTCTCTCCACTTCCACCGCATCAGAGTGAGGTATATCCATGGTTGTTACTTCAGTTGTGAATATCTGGAGTATCTCGTGGATTTCCACGTCGGTGGAGTGTTTCTTGACCACCTATAGTGGGAAATGGAAGTGAGTTCAGACGTGTTTTGCGTAGAGTAAATGTCGAGTTGGCCGTGTAGCCAAAATCTTTATTATTAATGATTGGTGCCTCCTCGTGGGGCATCATGAAACATGTATATAGACCCTTAATAATTGCTATTGTTTTTATTATTATTTATTAATATGATTATTATTACCTCGGCAAGCGTTCCCACTATCCTCTGATGGATATCCACTCTCCTCCGTTTGTGTGGAGGTGACATGATGTCATGTGTTGTGTTCGCCGTGGTGATACCACCATTGTTAACAGAGAATACAAGTACATTCATCCCATACATCAACTCCCTCAACTTGTTCCCCATCACCTCCTGCTCGTTATTTCCTGTGATATCGGATAGATTCCGTTCCAGGAAGCTCTTCAGTAGGTATAACAGCTCTCCCCGGTGGGATGGGACATTGCACTGCCGGTATAGTGAGGTTATCACTGTTAGAATATCGGAGGATGCAGTGGGAAAGTTGGCGGACAGGATCCTCTCAACTGATTTGAAGTAGTGTGATATCTCATTGTCCACTGGAGTTACCATGGTAACGGGGTAGTAGGTTGTTATACTACTGGGAATACCATTAGCTGTGGGGAGAAGAGGGGGAAGTTAAGATTCGGTGGATTGGGAGGCCGGGTTGTTGAGGAATGCCTTGTGTTTGAATAGGGAGCTGGGGGGGGGGTTGGGTCACCAAACAGCTCAGGGAGAGATTAGCAATACAGGGGCAACAGTTGAGACTAATAAAACAGGAGAATTTGTCAGATATTTCTTGAACAAATTGCAAAGATTTATACACATGCATTAGACACAATTCACTTTACACTCTCAATACTTCTCTCTTTTACTGAGTAGTTACAAGAAACTCTCCAAACTCAGCTCAACCAAATTAGTTTGCTAAATTCATGGCCCTGCCACAAAAGAGCAAAGGGTGGCAATAAAATGTTGTGAAACTACGCTGTGTCTAAGATCGTGAAAAAAGAAAGCGCACTATGACTTCTGACAGATCGTACGTTCTAATCTGACGAGTTATGAGTAAGAGAGTAACCCCCAAATATTTGTAACAATAACACACAATCACACTCCCTAACTCCTGGCACTAGCAAGTTCATCAAATAATTTCTCTCTATCGGCCAGCCTCACAACATGCGGGTGGGTAGGATGAGCATCCCTCAACTGGTTAATATACCTCCTCGCGCTCTCCTTAGCTCCCAAAATCTGGGACACAATAGAGAGATTAACTAGAGTCTCCGGATGACCACTGTCCTTATCTAGCGCCTTTTGGAGAACATCTTCAGCTTGTTCAGGCTTAAAGACGTAATTGTTCGTTTGACGGACTGGCAAATTGTTTTAACCTCACCCGCCAAATTTATCCGCTAACTCCTGGTAAATGTAAAATGCTGTCTGGACACTCTTAGTCTCCCCAAGTGAAACGTTGAGGGCTGCAAAAGCAAGTTGTGACACTGTGGCATCCTCGTCTCGCTCTTGGATCTTCTTGAATTCTTTGGTTGCCATGTCGACCCGGTTGATTTGCAGGAGGGTTTGGAGAGCGAGGGCAGAGCACTCTAGAGATCCACAAGAGTTAGCTACACGTAGGGCGTTATCATAGTCACCAGCAGAGAGATATATGTTGGCACAGAGGAGGGCGACAAGATCAGGACAGACACTGACCGCTCCTTCGTTGAGAACGTTACCAACCTGTAGAGAAGGGAGATGTTAGGGGATTAGTCAACAAGAGAATTGGGGTATGGAGATGTAAGGAGATTAGTTGTTGTTAGTGAACAAGGGAATTTGGGTACAGATGATGGAAGTATGATGATGGTGACACTACTAGTGTTGGTGGTGTTGATACCATTCTTTCATACCATCCTAAACACCAATTGGCGATAGTTAGCAAGAATAACATGATT
Source organism: Pleurobrachia bachei (assembly GCA_000695325.1). Classification (NCBI taxonomy): domain Eukaryota; kingdom Metazoa; phylum Ctenophora; class Tentaculata; order Cydippida; family Pleurobrachiidae; genus Pleurobrachia; species Pleurobrachia bachei. The sequence continues at coordinate 109,843 of AVPN01000057.1, read as the reverse complement.
TAAAAAGAGTTCTGAAACCCACCTCAGCACATATAGAATCCTTATCAGCGGGGCTCTGTAAGATCTTTGCAAGGATAACTAGGGCCCTGAACTCAGGTCCATGTCGGCTCTCTGTTTCACCAATTACCAGGTTGAATTTACCTGTGGGGGATGTGAAATTGATTAAATAGGGATATGAAAACACAAATTAGTTCCTCTCTGTTCGTCTGTCTGTGTCTTTTCTTCTCTTTATTATACCTTCTGCCAGATAAGCTCTATACATCAAAACATCACACTCCAGCGCCAAGGCTTGATCTCCCAACTGCAGCTTCTGTGCCTCTTTAACACATTGCCTGTATGCCCCGATATAGAAAGCTGTCTTGACCGAAAACAATGGATCTGCCATGGCTGGCTAGATGGGAAATGTGTGTGAGAGAGATATGTACTCGTGTACACAGTGTACCTATTGCTAGTTTGAACTGCTGAAATAGGGAGCTTTATTCATGGGTGGGCAGCTGGGCGCGCGGAGCGTGCTACCGCGCAGGGGGTGGGGTCACTGAGGTGACTTGGGGATGAAGTCAGAGTCTTAGGAAGGGGGACTGCGACGCGGGTGGTTAATGATTACTGATACTCAAAACACTATATCAGGAGATTAAGGGTACACCTCGGCGAAATTTTTGTCGAGTGCCCGCTTAGCTCACCATATGGGGTTGTTGGGCATACCAAGGGGACCTCAAATATGCAATTTTAGCCCTTAACTCGAATTCATATTTTTGCTACAGCCCCTCAAAGTCGGAAAAAAGAGGACCCGAAATAGCGGTTTTTAAGGGACCTAAATTTTAATTTTAGGGCTAGAAGGTCAAAAATTCGGGGATTTGTAGAGGATACCAAGGTGTATCAGCCCAAGCAGTGATTTTTGAAATGGTGCTCAATTTTTTGTCTGAGACCATTTTACTTTTTTTCGACTTTGAGGCCATATTTGGACATGTTCCTATAAATCGTTAAGGCTAAAAATCGGACATTAGGTGCATCTAACAATTGTAAAAGTAGCCACAAATTTTCAGAAGGTCCGAATTTGAAATGTGGCCTACAGGTTTCTTTTTGTAAAGCACATATTTTAGGAAAACGTAAAATGGCCATAACGCAAAAACGGTAAGTCCTAGCGATCTAATTTTATGCTAAATCGATTCAGCGTGTCCGAGTTTGGGGGGGTCGTCTCTTATACATTTTGCTCTAAGTCCAACCGTTTTTTCAGAAATCGCATTCCAAGGTTTGTACATGTTTAGCTGAAAGAGATAAGATTAGCTCTGAATAGAAGCATTTCAGCTCAACATATACAAACCTTGAAATACGATTTCTGAAAAAACGGTTGGACTTAGAGCAAAATGTCTAAGAGACGACCCCCCCAAAATCGGACACGCTGAATCGATTTAGCAT
>AVPN01000057.1:87834-107796 GCA_000695325.1 Pleurobrachia bachei | reverse complement strand
GGGGGGGAGGTGGGGGGGATACAATAAAATACGAGAGTGGTAAAGTGTACATGAGAATGAGTAGTATAACACTGCATATGGAGAGTTTGTACAAATATCGCCGCACCACTCTCTCAATAAATCCAATACATCTTCACATCTTCTATATAAACACACCAGGAACCGACCGACACAACAACCTATCAGAACTCGTTATTTAGGTCACGTGACTGGTTATCAGCCAATCAGTTATCAGCCAATCAGGGACCAGTATTTCCTGATTCGGTCGGTTCCTGATAAACACGCTCAATGAATGGATATATCCCTGATTTACTATCCCCAAACTTCATAATTCCTAGTCATATCTCTGAGGGACGTGTGTGTTTCTCCTTTTACAGCAGCTATATATTGTATCCCCCCAAATACACGTCACGTACATACACACATAGCACTTGGTAACAAACATATTAGGAGAGAGAGGAGCTATAAGGGGTACCCGAGTCCCGTGTTTCGGGTGCCTCCTTTATGTAAAGGAGGGTTAGAACATAACAATATCCGAAACCCAACGTGATGATGATGGATGGAATATGAAATTATTAGCTCCATGATATTTCTATACACGCTCACACAAACACACATCGTACGTACACACACATTGTTGGAAAAAGCAGCAAGATACAAAAAATACGCTATTCTCTTGTACTTCTCGTTTATCAATTTCTCTCTCTATCTCTCTTTCGCTCTCTTTCTCTAAGATAGAGAGAGAGCGAGAGAGAGATAGAGAAAGAGATAGATATATAAAGTCTCTCAGCTTTCTCAATCTTTCTTTCTCTCTCTCGCTCCTGTATAAAACGGGGTAGAAAACAGGTAAAACAGGTAAATAGTATAACGCGGGAAAGAAAAAAAGGTACACCGGGAATCTCCTTCTCTTAGTATATCACACTTAATCATTGTTAATTATCTATTTTTTATTGCTAAATTGTCACACGCGTGAAGACATGTGATTAGTATTTTAGTATAACGGGGCTTCAAGGGGTGTATGTTTCGACCTCTAGGTCGAATGTAATGGACTTAGTCCACATCATGTACATGAAGGAATGCACACAACAAACATTATACAGGGTGTCCCCGCAATATTGAACCCTTTCTGTATTGGTCATGATATCCGGCTTGAGCAAGTTATTTTGGTCTACTAGTGGAATTTATCAAACGATAATAGAACGCCCAAGCCCTTATGAATATTTTTCTTCACGTAACCGTCCAGAAATATATTGATCGTCGCTCTGTTTTAATTTCTTCAATTTTAGAATACAACTGTAATCGAACTAAAGGGATCATCAGATTCGGCACAACTCTTGGATTTACTTTGGGTCCAACAATGCAGTGACACCCTGTACAACACTCTCTCACTGGGTAGATCATTAAATCTCAAGCTCACTGCGTCTCTTCACAACCTCTTCACTCTCACAGTTTCTCCCCCATCTCTTCTGCCCTATTCAACACCATTGCAACCCACTCTGGTAGATCAAAGCTGTAAAGTGTACATGAGAATGAGTAGTATAACACTGCATATGGAGAGTTTGTACAAATATCGCCGCACCACTCTCTCAATAAATCCAATACATCTTCACATCTTCTATATAAACACACCAGGAACCGACCGACACAACAACCAATCAGAACTCGTTATTTAGGTCACGTGACTGGTTATCAGCCAATCAGGGACCAGTATTTCCTGATTCGGTCGGTTCCTGATAAACACGCTCAATGAATGGATATATCCCTGATTTACTATCCCCAAACTTCATAATTCCTAGTCATATCTCTGAGGGACGTGTGTGTTTCTCCTTTTACAGCAGCTATATATTGTATCCCCCCAAATACACGTCACGTACATACACACATAGCACTTGGTAACAAACATATTAGGAGAGAGAGGAGCTATAAGGGGTACCCGAGTCCCGTGTTTCGGGTGCCTCCTTTATGTAAAGGAGGGTTAGAACATAACAATATCCGAAACCCAACGTGATGATGATGGATGGAATATGAAATTATTAGCTCCATGATATTTCTATACACGCTCACACAAACACACATCGTACGTACACACACATTGTTGGAAAAAGCAGCAAGATACAAAAAACGCTATTCTCTTGTACTTCTCGTTTATCAATTTCTCTCTCTATCTCTCTTTCGCTCTCTTTCTCTATCTATCTCTCTCTCGCTCTCTCTCTATCTCTTTCTCTATCTATATATTTCTCTCTCAGCTTTCTCAATCTTTCTTTCTCTCTCTCGCTCCTGTATAAAACGGGGTAGAAAACAGGTAAAACAGGTAAATAGTATAACGCGGGAAAGAAAAAAAGGTACACCGGGAATCTCCTTCTCTTAGTATATCACACTTAATCATTGTTAATTATCTATTTTTTATTGCTAAATTGTCACACGCGTGAAGACATGTGATTAGTATAACGGGGCTTCAAGGGGTGTATGTTTCGACCTCTAGGTCGAATGTAATGGACTTAGTCCACATCATGTACATGAAGGAATGCACACAACAAACATTATACAGGGTGTCCCCGCAATATTGAACCCTTTCTGTATTGGTCATGATATCCGGCTTGAGCAAGTTATTTTGGTCTACTAGTGGAATTTATCAAACGATAATAGAACGCCCAAGCCCTTATGAATATTTTTCTTCACGTAACCGTCCAGAAATATATTGATCGTCGCTCTGTTTTAATTTCTTCAATTTTAGAATACAACTGTTTAGCTTGATTTCCCTAGTAGTCTAAGCCGTGTTGAGAACCTAAATGAAAGGGTCCAACAATGCAGTGACACCCTGTACAACACTCTCTCACTGGGTAGATCATTAAATCTCAAGCTCACTGCGTCTCTTCACAACCTCTTCCTCTCACAGTTTCTCCCCCATTTCTTCTGCCCTATTCAACACCATTGCAACCCACTCTGGTAGATCAAAGCTACAAGCCTCACTCTCAAGAATAAAGGGGTGTTGTAGTAGTTGTTGGTACTTGGGACGTTGATCTACATCCTTTAGTAGACACTTGAACACAAAATCCCTGAAGTTTTCGGAGAATCCTTGGTCAGATGGCAGTTGTGGTGGGTCACCCTTTACCACACCTTGCAGCTGGTCAAACACACTGTTCCACTCTGGGTAAGGGAACTTTCCCGTGGATAGCTCTATCACAGTGATACCAAGTGACCAAATATCAGACCTCACACCAAAACCTTCCCGGCCTGGAGGAGATATATGATATGGGTTATTATTATTAGCAGGAATAAAGTATAAACAACTAGAACTATTTGTCAAAACCTCTTGTTTTAATTTGTTAATTGCTTAGCTCTCAGCCCAAAAATTGATTGCCTAGAAAGACTCTGCTATTATAACTAAGTCGTCTGAAGAGCGTGTTTCTCACCTAACGAGGGGTCTATCCTTTCTGGGGAGCTACCTAGGGATTTACCTAATGAGGGGTCTATCCTTTCTGGGGCCATGTATAGTTTACACCCCACCTCTTTGGTCTGCGCAATACTGTTCACTAGCTTTCCACTGATACCGAAATCACACAATTTCACCTGAGAGGAAGAGGAATGTGGTAAATGGTAATATTTAGATGGAAATGGGAGTGGTAATCTGATGATGTAACCTTTCCGTGTACATGGTTTAATCTGTGAAGTAAGATATTAATATGAAGTTAATGTGAAGGATATTATACATTACCTGTCCTAATCGATTAATCAGGATGTTGCTTGGCTTCACGTCTCTATGCAGATAGCTGATCTGAAAAGAGAGATATGTTATAATAGTGCTTTGAAAAACTAGCTAAAACTAACTAAAACACAGTGTGTAGATAGCTTATCTGAAAAGAGAGGGAGGTGTTTGTTATGATACTCTGTGTAGATAACTTATCTGAAAAGAAAGAGAGGGATGTTTGTTATAATAGTGCTTTCTGAGATGCTTGTAGTTCAGTACTTTTGAGTCTGTAAAACTCTTACTAAAACACGGTAACTTTTGAGATTGTGGCATTGCCATCACACAGGTCGTGAAGTTCTTCAAAAATCCTTCTTTACCAGAACAATCCCGCGTCTACCTACCCCTTCTTTCAGGTAGTTGAGAGCATTAACCACTGACACCACTATCTTTCCCATCGCTTTCTCGGGTATGTTAGTACCCATCTTCTGGTAGACAAACCGGTACAGGTTAAACAGGGAGGTATCTAGTTTTTCCATACAAATCCAAACCTGGGGAGGGGTACAGGTTAAACAGGGAGGTATCTAGTTTTTCCATACATATCCAAACCTGGGGGTGGTTGCTTTGTTTAAACCCGGGAAACAGGGTCAAGCAAGGCAAGGGAGTGGAGGTGAAGAGTGGGAGGGATTGGAGGTAGAGGGTGGATTATATTTGTTTGTGAGGCGTGGAGAGAGAGAGAGTCGAACAAGAGGGTGGGTAAGAGATAAGGGTAAACCCATGTAAAAGTTAGACAGAAGGGTTAAAAAAGGAACAAGGGGTAGTAAAATTAGATAACGAGAATGTGTGCATAGAGAGGGGACTGAGCTGGAAGTTAGCCAATTATTGCTTTTGGAGGTAGATTTTCTCTTTATGCAGGAAATAAGAAATGTAATTTCGTGTGAATATTTGGAACGAGGACCCCCAGCAAGAATCAGTTTGTTGATCAACTACTTCTAAAGAAAAATCAATGGGCCTACATTAAAAATAAAGAAGCGTAAATATAGAGGGAGAGAGAGAAAGAAAGAGAGAGAGAGAGGGAGAGAGAGAGAGGGAGAGAGAGACAGAGTGAGAAAGAGAGAGAAACCGAGAAAGAGAGAGAGAGAGAGAGAGAGAGAAGGATTGAGAATGATTGAGAGAGAGAGAGAGATAGAAGGATCGAGAATGATTGTGAAAAAGACAAAAATAGAGTGTAGATGAAAGCTAAATGGGGGCCATCTTACCTCTCCCTCCCTAAAGAGCGTTCCAAAGAATTTGACAATAAAAGGGCACTCTGCTTTCATAATCACTGTCTGGTCCGTCTCAAGATTTCTCCGTTCTCGTTCCTCGACTGTAACCAACAATCGCTTCACCGCCATCTCAACTCCTAAAGGGGGGAGTAAGAGGGAGAAGGAGAGAGGAGGGTGAGAAGAGGGGCTGAGTATGATACAGAGGTAAGAGAATGATCCTCAACTGTAACCAACAACCTTTTCAAAAAAGGGGGGGAGAGCATTATGGGGGTAAGACGTGGCCCAGGGATTAGGTATCCTACTCACAATGAGATGAAGTGATCTTCTTCTTCTGAGCGGCTGAGATGAAGTGGTGTGGAAGTAGTGTGGCTCTGTGGAATGAGGTTATTTCGCAGTGTGATAGAGATCTGATGTGTAACAGTGAGTATCTTGTTAATTGTTAAAGATCTGTGGAGGTAATTTCTTGTGTAAAAGCAATAATAGATCTGTACGTGATTGAAATTAAATTGATCTCGCCGATAGAGACGGTAGCGTGGGATTATTAATAAAATCTGACTGCGGGAAGCCAATAAAATAATGAACCGTTTACTATAGAATTTAGCGAGCATTTAATTCTCGTTTCGATTATGAGATTTAACTGTAAAACTTTGAGAGAGATACAAAATGAATGTCCTGGGTGTCCTGGGTGTGTGTGTGTGTGTGTGAAAGTATGTGTTGGCACCTACTTCTCGCAATTGTATGCATTCACAACAACATACACACGTACAGAGCTTGGTGCAACTAACACACACACAGAGCTAGAGAGCTAGATATCATATAGCGACAAATACTACTTTCTTTCTTACTCTTTGATCGAACAAGCTCTATTTGTCAAATATAGCTCGATCAAAGAGCAATAAAGTTGAGCAGCAAAAAATCTATATTGTACCTGATGGAGTATGGAACATTTTGTGGACAGATCCAAAGCGGCCTCTCCCGATTTCACCTCTATCTATCAGGTCCTCAACTTTACAGGGGTACTCCTTTCCGTCTACCTAGAGAGGAGATACACACAAGTTAGGTGGTGCTGTACAATGTAATGGAGTAAATTGTACAATGCACATGTAACATGATGTACATGTAACATGATGTACAATGTTAGTGGTGTACCAAAAGTGATGTTTAATTATCTAAAGAGGGCAGTAATTCTTTGATTTGACAAGATTTCTCCATACACACGCACACAAAAACAAGATATTAGGTTTTTCTTATCTCACCCAACACTAATCATATGCCCACACGTAATTTGAGGCGAGATCAGGGATCATACTACTCAGGAACCGACCGAAACAAGTAAACAACCAATCAGAACTCGTTATTTAGGTCACGTGACTGGTTATCAACCAATCAGCGACCAGTATTTCCTGATTCGGTCGGTTCCTGCTACTGATCATGTACTACAACCAAGTGTTGCAGAATGCAGTGTGTGTTATAAAACAAGATCATGACAAAAATATCACCCCTGTTTCTGCTATATTTGTCACCTTTAGTGGTCTATCATAGGCCCTCCCGTCCATCGACCTCCCAAGGGGAAGAAAACCAGGCCTCTAAAAATGATAAGGTCTAGATAGATCACAGGATTACAAGCATCAGGTAATTTATTGATGAATGATGTGTTACACAAAGCCACAGATGATTGGAGGTAGAGGGTGGATTATATTTGTTTGTGAGGCGTGGAGAGAGAGAGAGTCGAACAAGAGGGTGGGTAAGAGATAAGGGTAAACCCATGTAAAAGTTAGACAGAAGGGTTAAAAAAGGAACAAGGGGTAGTAAAATTAGATAACGAGAATGTGTGCATAGAGAGGGGACTGAGCTGGAAGTTAGCCAATTATTGCTTTTGGAGGTAGATTTTCTCTTTATGCAGGAAATAAGAAATGTAATTTCGTGTGAATATTTGGAACGAGGACCCCCAGCAAGAATCAGTTTGTTGATCAACTACTTCTAAAGAAAAATCAATGGGCCTACATTAAAAATAAAGAAGCGTAAATATAGAGGGAGAGAGAGAAAGAAAGAGAGAGAGAGAGGGAGAGAGAGAGAGGGAGAGAGAGACAGAGTGAGAAAGAGAGAGAAACCGAGAAAGAGAGAGAGAGAGAGAGAGAGAGAAGGATTGAGAATGATTGAGAGAGAGAGAGAGATAGAAGGATCGAGAATGATTGTGAAAAAGACAAAAATAGAGTGTAGATGAAAGCTAAATGGGGGCCATCTTACCTCTCCCTCCCTAAAGAGCGTTCCAAAGAATTTGACAATAAAAGGGCACTCTGCTTTCATAATCACTGTCTGGTCCGTCTCAAGATTTCTCCGTTCTCGTTCCTCGACTGTAACCAACAATCGCTTCACCGCCATCTCAACTCCTAAAGGGGGGAGTAAGAGGGAGAAGGAGAGAGGAGGGTGAGAAGAGGGGCTGAGTATGATACAGAGGTAAGAGAATGATCCTCAACTGTAACCAACAACCTTTTCAAAAAAGGGGGGGAGAGCATTATGGGGGTAAGACGTGGCCCAGGGATTAGGTATCCTACTCACAATGAGATGAAGTGATCTTCTTCTTCTGAGCGGCTGAGATGAAGTGGTGTGGAAGTAGTGTGGCTCTGTGGAATGAGGTTATTTCGCAGTGTGATAGAGATCTGATGTGTAACAGTGAGTATCTTGTTAATTGTTAAAGATCTGTGGAGGTAATTTCTTGTGTAAAAGCAATAATAGATCTGTACGTGATTGAAATTAAATTGATCTCGCCGATAGAGACGGTAGCGTGGGATTATTAATAAAATCTGACTGCGGGAAGCCAATAAAATAATGAACCGTTTACTATAGAATTTAGCGAGCATTTAATTCTCGTTTCGATTATGAGATTTAACTGTAAAACTTTGAGAGAGATACAAAATGAATGTCCTGGGTGTGTGTGTGTGTGTGTGAAAGTATGTGTTGGCACCTACTTCTCGCAATTGTATGCATTCACAACAACATACACACGTACAGAGCTTGGTGCAACTAACACACACACAGAGCTAGAGAGCTAGATATCATATAGCGACAAATACTACTTTCTTTCTTACTCTTTGATCGAACAAGCTCTATTTGTCAAATATAGCTCGATCAAAGAGCAATAAAGTTGAGCAGCAAAAAATCTATATTGTACCTGATGGAGTATGGAACATTTTGTGGACAGATCCAAAGCGGCCTCTCCCGATTTCACCTCTATCTATCAGGTCCTCAACTTTACAGGGGTACTCCTTTCCGTCTACCTAGAGAGGAGATACACACAAGTTAGGTGGTGCTGTACAATGTAATGGAGTAAATTGTACAATGCACATGTAACATGATGTACATGTAACATGATGTACAATGTTAGTGGTGTACCAAAAGTGATGTTTAATTATCTAAAGAGGGCAGTAATTCTTTGATTTGACAAGATTTCTCCATACACACGCACACAAAAACAAGATATTAGGTTTTTCTTATCTCACCCAACACTAATCATATGCCCACACGTAATTTGAGGCGAGATCAGGGATCATACTACTCAGGAACCGACCGAAACAAGTAAACAACCAATCAGAACTCGTTATTTAGGTCACGTGACTGGTTATCAACCAATCAGCGACCAGTATTTCCTGATTCGGTCGGTTCCTGCTACTGATCATGTACTACAACCAAGTGTTGCAGAATGCAGTGTGTGTTATAAAACAAGATCATGACAAAAATATCACCCCTGTTTCTGCTATATTTGTCACCTTTAGTGGTCTATCATAGGCCCTCCCGTCCATCGACCTCCCAAGGGGAAGAAAACCAGGCCTCTAAAAATGATAAGGTCTAGATAGATCACAGGATTACAAGCATCAGGTAATTTATTGATGAATGATGTGTTACACAAAGCCACAGATATGCAAGTAACTAATTGTACCTTCATGGTACCTAATTAACTAATTAACTAATTAATTAATTAATTACCTGCATAGTTTCCTCTGATTTGACAAGTACGTTAGCGGGACCGGGAGGATCAGGGGGCCTCATTGAGTCATTCTGAAGTACCGGCCTGAATCCTAGAGGTCTGATGGCCAGTCCAGGGGGAGGGGCCCTTCTTCGTGATCTCTCTGCATTATCTTTCTGTGCAAACATATCTTTCCCTAATCTAATGTGCGAGAGAGTCAGTATATTTACAGGTCGCGAGGGAACTATACTTGCAATCATGTACTAGTAAGGTCTACTACATAGGTCATGTGTGACCTACTATCTAGCTGTGCTGAGTAATATGTTGCATATAATAAACACATCATACAAATCAAACAATCTACATTCAACAACATCTGAATCATGGAGGTACTGCGGCAAGTTAAAGCGTGACCACGAGACGGTCTGCTGAGGCAGGTCAGACTGCCTTGAATGATCATCATTCTAATGTTCCGAGTGGTTTCCCTCCAGCTTCCAAGCTAGTACCAGCGTGTCAGCAGTCTATTACTACATCAATTTTCTTCAAGTTCAAGCAAGAGGATGAAACAAAACAATTGCCCAATTAGAGCAGGGGCAGTGGGCGGCTTTCATTTCTTCGCGGCCATAATGTTGGGTCCAACACTGCCAAAAATAAAAGACATCGACTGGGCCCGGATCCAAATTTAAAAGCTGTGCCCGGTCAATGGAAGGTTGTACGAGGAGAGAGGGTCGATCAAGGATAGTACGGTGTAACTGGTTAAGATGGCGTCTGTCTGTTGGTGAAGTTTGTGGTGATTTCAACGCCTGATGCCGTTGAATCACTGCTGCCTCGGTGAGAAGCTTCAAGTAGCCAATAGCCATCTGCCATACTCATGGACCATGGTAGGGTTTACAATTCCGAGAAACATGACCGTGTGAAATACGAAAACATTCCCTCAGTTGTCCGTGATTCCCCGTTGACCGGACGAATGACAGCAAACTGCTTAATTCGTGGACGGAGCTGGGCCACGGGCCACCGACTCATTAATCAGCGTGTCCCTGAGTGTCCGGGGTAAGGTAGCCAATACCGAGGGATTGAAACCCTCACAGGTAGGGTATAGTGGCGTCCCTTTCTAGGGACAGAGTCCCTGTTAGCAAAGTCTAGTGATCGAACTTCGGTCTTCGAAGCCCCGGAAGTTTTCGCGATGATTTAACAATATGGCAGTTTATAATAGATGCAAGTGACACCGAAGTTGGTGTTGCGGCGCAAACGAGGGGATTGTAGCGCATTCCAACGCACAGGGATAAGGCAGCGCTTTTCAACAAAATTTCAAAAAAATCTTAAACGTTTCAAGTTTTTTGGAGCCGAAATTTTCATATTCAAGTTTTTCATCTTACCGCGCCGCGCGTTAAACGTTTAGTGCGCGTTAATTTATTTGCGCGTACACAATTTTTGCGTTTAAAGAATTTACTTTACAAAGTTAAAAAACGTGTATGGGATGAACCTTGAACAAAACAAACAATTAACAACAATTACAGGAAGTATGTGACAGTTATTTACAATTTACTGGGTAAAATAAAACAGTCTGAGCCATTGTGATTCTCGTTGCGGGTTCAAACCCCGTCGGACGGTAACCCTCCCTATCCATGCCATGCCGAGGATTGAAATATTTTAATACTGTAATAATGTATTGGCAGCCCCACTGCACTTATTTACAAACTTTAGTAATCAAGTCTACTGTGTTAGTGTAACTGTATCAAAACGATTAATCGCGATTCACTCTGATCTCTCTTCCATTTTACTCAACAACTTCTATTATGAGTCCAGCTCAAACATTTATATTTCCCCACTACATTGAGTCCAGCTCACTTATCAGCCTTTTATCACCGGCGGAAAGCAGTGCCCGGTCGAACAGGAGGTGGATCAGGGATAACCATGACAGAGCCCGGCTGGTCAGATTCAAGTTGTTGCTCCTTTTTCTTCCTCCTCTTCTTTTTCTCTTTGTCTTTCCTCTCCTTCTTTTTCTTAGGCGCAGGAGCCAAGTTTCCGTACGTCCAATATACCATATCCAACTCTTTATCCTGGAAATAGGGTGTCAGGTTATGCAATTACGTTACAAGTTATGGAAGAAACATTCTATACCATAATTTTCAGTGAAGGAAAACCCAACAGATGGTGCTTTAGTTTTTAGAAACTGATGTGCACCAAAAGGATTGAAAGGGTCGCAATTTGTAGGTAAGGGGTTACTCAACAAATATTGTAGCTTACAAACTGTTCGAACGATTGAGGTGGCGGTGTTGGTGTTCGCTGCCTCATATTATTGCCCGTGTAGGCCACATAGTGTAGCTGCCACTCACCAATCTCTTCATTCCACAGAACGTGCTGAGAGTGGGGGTGGGGTGGGTTAGAGTTGTCAGTTCGGTGCCGGGTGGAGTGGGGTGGAGTGAGGGGTGGGTTCAGACTGGGGGGTTAGTGAGCATGGGGGGTTATAGTGGGGTGGGTTAGAATTTACAGTGAGGATGGGTTTGTGAGGGAGGGCAGAGGAAAAGGATCCTGGGGGATAATAGACAATTGATTTATTATTTTTAAACCCCACCAGGAAACGAAAATATAGAACTCCCACTAAGATTCTTAGATTTAGTAAAAAATAGTAAAATTGAATAATAACATATTATTGATAATATTTACAAGGTCCATTCCACATGACTACTATCGATTTGAAAATCAAATCAATGACTACTGCTATCACGTCTCGCCATGCTTTGAGAAAAGTGAATTTTGCGTTTAAAGAATTTACTTTACAAAGTTAAAAAAACGTGTATGGGATGAACCTTGAACAAAACAAACAATTAACAACAATTACAGGAAGTATGTGACAGTTATTTACAATTTACTGGGTAAAATAAAACAGTCTGAGCCATTGTGATTCTCGTTGCGGGTTCAAACCCCGTCGGACGGTAACCCTCCCTATCCATGCCATGCCGAGGATTGAAATATTTTAATACTGTAATAATGTATTGGCAGCCCCACTGCACTTATTTACAAACTTTAGTAATCAAGTCTACTGTGTTAGTGTAACTGTATCAAAACGATTAATCGCGATTCACTCTGATCTCTCTTCCATTTTACTCAACAACTTCTATTATGAGTCCAGCTCAAACATTTATATTTCCCCACTACATTGAGTCCAGCTCACTTATCAGCCTTTTATCACCGGCGGAAAGCAGTGCCCGGTCGAACAGGAGGTGGATCAGGGATAACCATGACAGAGCCCGGCTGGTCAGATTCAAGTTGTTGCTCCTTTTTCTTCCTCCTCTTCTTTTTCTCTTTGTCTTTCCTCTCCTTCTTTTTCTTAGGCGCAGGAGCCAAGTTTCCGTACGTCCAATATACCATATCCAACTCTTTATCCTGGAAATAGGGTGTCAGGTTATGCAATTACGTTACAAGTTATGGAAGAAACATTCTATACCATAATTTTCAGTGAAGGAAAACCCAACAGATGGTGCTTTAGTTTTTAGAAACTGATGTGCACCAAAAGGATTGAAAGGGTCGCAATTTGTAGGTAAGGGGTTACTCAACAAATATTGTAGCTTACAAACTGTTCGAACGATTGAGGTGGCGGTGTTGGTGTTCGCTGCCTCATATTATTGCCCGTGTAGGCCACATAGTGTAGCTGCCACTCACCAATCTCTTCGTTCCATAGAACGTGCTGAGAGTGGGGTGGAGTGGGTTAGAGTTGTCAGTTCGGTGCCGGGTGGAGTGGGGTGGAGTGAGGGGTGGGTTCAGACTGGGGGGTTAGTGAGCATGGGGGGTTATAGTGGGGTGGGTTAGAATTTACAGTGAGGATGGGTTTGTGAGGGAGGGCAGAGGAAAAGGATCCTGGGGGATAATAGACAATTGATTTATTATTTTTAAACCCCACCAGGAAACGAAAATATAGAACTCCCACTAAGATTCTTAGATTTAGTAAAAAATAGTAAAATTGAATAATAACATATTATTGATAATATTTACAAGGTCCATTCCACATGACTACTATCGATTTGAAAATCAAATCAATGACTACTGCTATCACGTCTCGCCATGCTTTGAGAAAAGTGAATTAAAATTAGGGGAAATGATATTGATAATCTAATAGTTCTCACACAACTAGGCATAATGTCGTGCATATTATTTTTTTTTGTTTTTGCTAAATGCTAGTATGTACCTTGGGCAGAAATGAAAATAACTTTGACAACAAATTGGGGAAATTTTTATTTTTATTTGGTTTTGTTTCACCATTAAATTAGTACTATTTAATTTTCAGACAGAACTCGACTAAGTCTGATGTCATATGTTAAATAATCTACCAGGCCAATGCTCTGACAGTAATAGCATCATATTATGGGCATCATTATTCAGTAGACCAAAACACATTTCCAGCTCCTTTACTCAACAACTCATTCCTTTGATCTGTATTATGAATTCCCATATAACTGCATTATGTTGTTGTATTAACTCAATCATGTGTGTGGTTGGAATTTAGTTGAATTTTCCAGTCTCTTTCTCGCGGCATATGCCCCCTTATGAATAGTGCAAGTATTTAGTATTATTTTTACAACTATTTGTATGTCTACTGCCTACTGGGTCCTTCACCCAGCCCTTACTCAACTAGGCATATGTTTGTTAAAATCCAACGCTGAAAGGCACATAGGATTTTTGATAGATGAAGGTTTTTAGAAAATTGGAATCGATCCAAAACATGCATTTTGTTGCTTGTTTACTTCAATCCGATAGATCCTCTTCCCGTGAATCTAATCACACTCTTCGAGTGTATGTGATATGATTATTTCCAGGCCCAACTTAGTTGAGGGATTCCTTTGTGTGTTTTTGAAATTGTGTTACCATGTGCCCTAAATTTGTTGTCTTTTTCTCAATTTGTATCATGCATCTTAGAATCAGTTTGCTAATATTGATGTTGTTGAGACTTTTATACCAAATAAGACTACAACCACTCACCAAGTGAACCGACAAATGTGATCGAAGAAGGAGACCATGATCAGGGGAAATGTTATAGCAGTGATCCTGTTCCTTGGTGCAGAATGTGCTCCCTGGCTCGGAAGGGTCAGTGATTCAGCGCCAACGACAACATACCAACTCCCCACAACTCCCTACCCCTTCACCCACGATGCTGGGGATGCTACAGAAGATCAGAGGGAAGGGGGAGAGGATGAGTTTACCACTCCACCTCCTTTCACACATGATCAGGGTCAGAAAGAGGTAACTGATCCTAAGGAAGAGGAGCGTGAGACTACAATTCCGACTCCTTTCAATACTAAGGAAGAGAGACGCGAAACTGACATCCCTACTCCTATAAACACTGAAATGGAGAGACGTGAAACCACCATTCCCACTCCTCTAATGACTGAACCAACCACCCTTGACAAGAGATGGCCCCCTCCAGAAAAGACAGAGAAGAAGGTAATGTTAACTTTGGTTACGAAGTCACCTCTATTATTTTATCCGTAAGCTAGCGCAGAGGGGGAATTTAATTACCAAATGTTAACTTTGTTAGTTTTGAGGGACAAGTGGTGAGATATTGACAATAAACATGCCTCTCTCGACCAGGTGACAACAGAGAGATTGACAACCCTACCTACACCGTTCACAACAACAGCGGAGTTGCGCTGCACATACATCAAAGAGGATCTAACTATAGGTAACCATTGTAACCATTGGTTACCATCGGTAAACATTGGTGACTAATAACTATTATATGTAACCAATAACCATTGGTAACCACTTATTCCTACACTAGAGACGGTTGGACGAGGGGAACAGTTTTACGATGGATGCAACACTTGTGGTTGTGGCCTCAAGGGAGTGTGGTGTAAAAAACGAGGTGGATACTGTCCCTGGATGTAAGTAGTAATACACAGATATGGCGTATCACGTGATGCCCAAATAAGGAGTTTCATGTGACACACTGTTAGGCTACTGTCCGTATCGACGTGAGAAGTTAATGTTTTGTGAAAGAAGGGTCATACAAATAAAAAACAACGGTAGTTTATTGGGTCTATACACATGTTTCATGGTGCCCCACGAGGAGGCACCAATCATCAGTAGACAAAGATCAAAATGACAATGAATTGTGATAAAGTATGACTCCTTCATAAAACACGAAAGAAGGGTCTAATTATTTTGTGACACCCTGTATATCTTACTTGTACCTACTAACAATGTCTCTTCGAAATGATACATCAAATAAACTACCAATGTTTCAGGTGCCCTCACTATTTTGACCATACCTCAACTGGCGTGGTCCACGCAGTGAGATGGATCAAACCTGATGCCACGATACAACGTTACAAACAGGATGGAACAGGTATCATGGTAAGTCACTACCCAGTGGGTACCAGCCGGTTACCGGCCATGTAAGTGGCCAAGTGGATAGTAGTGTTCAATAAGATGAAAATGGCTATATCTATGATATATTTTCAGGAGACCTGCAGCTGCGTGTTCGATCCCAAATATCCAATGTATGAAGCCTACTTTGCCTGCTACGATAACTATCACTACGATAATTACGATAATTACGGGACGACGGAATATTACCAAGGTTACGGAACAGATGGTTACCAAGGTTACGAGCAAGGAACAGGTGGTTACCAGGGTTACGGTGACTATGACGATTATTTTGGTTACGGAGACAGTTATGATGAATATGATGATGATACCAGTTATAGGACGGATTGGTAGTCGGGACAATAATGTCAGAGCATTGGCGTGAGAACTGTGGTCAGAGCATTGGCCTGACAGGGAAAATAAGAATGAAGAGACAATTAGTGACACAGTGCAGTGAATGTCATTTGTAGCTTTGTTATACAATCATCGAAATCGTTGTTAGATTGCGCAACCCTGTATTTTAGAGCTCCCGCTCGCGACAGCGCCGGCTCGCGGAGCGAGGGTTACGAAAGTAACAACGAAATCGATTGTTCTTTTCTAATCGATGTGTCATATAAAATTGAACCAAAAACAATACATATTTGCCAGTATGGGTGGTACGAATATTATTGATGGATGATGTTACCAAATAGCACTGACCAGTGACCACTGACCGTGATCTAAGTATGATATAAAGTATCACACCCCTGTGAGTAAAGCAACACCCTGGATAATGAATTCTCTTCCTTCTTCTCCCTCCTGCAGTACACAGATATGGCGTATCACGTGATGCCCAAATAAGGAGTTTCATGTGACACACTGTTAGGCTACTGTCCGTATCGACGTGAGAAGTTAATGTTTTGTGAAAGAAGGGTCATACAAATAAAAAACAACGGTAGTTTATTGGGTCTATACACATGTTTCATGGTGCCCCACGAGGAGGCACCAATCATCAGTAGACAAAGATCAAAATGACAATGAATTTTTTTTTTTTGGGGGGGAAAAATGATTAAAAAACAGATAACAATCAATTTTTGTCTTCTTCCTGACAATGAATTGTGATAAAGTATGACTCCTTCATAAAACACGAAAGAAGGGTCTAATTATTTTGTGACACCCTGTATATCTTACTTGTACCTACTAACAATGTCTCTTCGAAATGATACATCAAATAAACTACCAATGTTTCAGGTGCCCTCACTATTTTGACCATACCTCAACTGGCGTGGTCCACGCAGTGAGATGGATCAAACCTGATGCCACGATACAACGTTACAAACAGGATGGAACAGGTATCATGGTAAGTCACTACCCAGTGGGTACCAGCCGGTTACCGGCCATGTAAGTGGCCAAGTGGATAGTAGTGTTCAATAAGATGAAAATGGCTATATCTATGATATATTTTCAGGAGACCTGCAGCTGCGTGTTCGATCCCAAATATCCAATGTATGAAGCCTACTTTGCCTGCTACGATAACTATCACTACGATAATTACGATAATTACGGGACGACGGAATATTACCAAGGTTACGGAACAGATGGTTACCAGGGTTACGAGCAAGGAACAGGTGGTTACCAGGGTTACGGTGACTATGACGATTATTTTGGTTACGGAGACAGTTATGATGAATATGATGATGATACCAGTTATAGGACGGATTGGTAGTCGGGACAATAATGTCAGAGCATTGGCGTGAGAACTGTGGTCAGAGCATTGGCCTGACAGGGAAAATAAGAATGAAGAGACAATTAGTGACACAGTGCAGTGAATGTCATTTGTAGCTTTGTTATACAATCATCGAAATCGTTGTTAGATTGCGCAACCCTGTATTTTAGAGCTCCCGCTCGCGACAGCGCCGGCTCGCGGAGCGAGGGTTACGAAAGTAACAACGAAATCGATTGTTCTTTTCTAATCGATGTGTCATATAAAATTGAACCAAAAACAATACATATTTGCCAGTATGGGTGGTACGAATATTATTGATGGATGATGTTACCAAATAGCACTGACCAGTGACCACTGACCGTGATCTAAGTATGATATAAAGTATCACACCCCTGTGAGTAAAGCAACACCCTGGATAATGAATTCTCTTCCTTCTTCTCCCTCCTGCAGTTTGCAGGCCGGGGTTTCAAGACTCTAATAACTAGAATTACACTTGTCTTGTTGTAGCCGGCCCTCCGATTACACACATATCACTGCTGTGGCACCACCACCACTGCTGTTTCTTGATTTTATTACTCTGTACATCAGTTGTGTATTCTAAAACTTGAAAATTAGTTTCTTTTATCACTGTATTTCTGCCTTGAAAGTTGTTGTCGCAGTAAAACCATTATCATTTCAAATGAACAGCTGCTCACCGACCTCTCGTATAGCAAGATATCATGGCAGGCCGTGTTATCATGATGCTTGCAATGGTAACCATGGTAACTGGCGATGAGATTCACATGAACGTTCCAGATCACAAACATTGCGTTCTGGAAAATGGAACTGTTGTAGAGCACGGGGTGATGTTTCAGGAGGGCTGTGAGGATTGCAGGTAGGGTTTGGATCCATAGCAACCTATGCTGGCTCCGCGAAGAATATATGCAATTGAGATCGATCACAGTCACACGCGACCTCGATTTCACTCAGGCATCATGGCCCCTCTATTACAGGTGTGATCAAGACAAGGTTATCTGTATCAAGAGTGTCCGGTGTGGGAGGTGCGTGTTTGTCAAATCCAATGGACGGACTGCCAGTGTCTCACCTGGGGAACAGGTATAAGCAATCGAGTGCCATATGATTCCTAAGTGAAGTCAGCCGAGTATCCGTCAGTGTGACGACGTGATTCGTAGGTATCACGTATCACAAGAGCTAGACAACTGTTTGAGAATTAGAGGGGTCACATCACATAATAAAAGGGAGAGAAAGAGAGAGAGGAAAAAGAGAGGGATCACATCACATATCATAAGCAAGAGAGTGAGGGAGAGACAGAGTGAGACAGCGAGTGATCAGATAGAGAGACAGAGAGAGGGACAAAGAGATCCCTTGATTTGCGATCGGTACGATCGCCCCAGTTTTGCTAGTCTCTATAATGTGCAATCAATTTATCTTTTTTTCAGTTCTTTGACGGGTGTAACTGGTGTACGTGTGGAGAAAGGGCCACCAATGATTGTCATCTACGGGCATGTCCGATGAAGTGTCCTTACAAGAACAGAGATGGAATCGACGGGTAAGTCATGGGTATCTTGTGTTAGTATCATGGATGACCCGGTCAGAGAATAACAATTGTCCTGACAGGGTCCGTGTAGTTATTTAGGGTTTACTGCAAGGTGAATAGGACAGCTGTCGACAGTATTTTGGAACTTGTAAAGAGAAATATTCGCCCCAACACCACCACTTTTCAGGTACGCCCAATTCAACCAGCGATGGATGGACGGCTGTCACAGGTGTCTCTGTAGACGTGGTTGGGGATGGACAGCTGGTTTTGGGTGGGCAGAGGTAGAGTGTACTGAAGATTGTGATCAAACTTGGCTCTAGGAGAAACGATATCGGCAAGCGAGAGGATGATTAGAAGGAACGATGGACGATTTTAAATATCAACTTCGTTTTTTTTCGCTATCGGATATGAAACGGGAAATGGAATTTTCAAGTTGTTTAGCACTAAATCTTTTAGCAATTTCTTTTGCAGTAAAAACTAATTCAAATTATTTAGCTGAAACGATAGTAAATCATTCTTGACTCTTTAATTGACAGCCACAAACAATGCGGTCTAGCGGCGATATCCCCCGTTTTGAAATTATCATTTGGGGGTGGGGGACAAGCTCCGGTTCTCTATATATATACCTTTTCAATGAGATCCTGAAAGTCAGGTGGGATGGTGTGGTTGATTAGTAGCTCCTGTAGTCTGAGTTCTTTTGTTAACTGTTTAACATCATCTACTAATGCCTCAACCCTCCTACCATGTTCCACCTTCATGTCTGCAATCTGGAGGGGAGAGAAGGGAGTTGACAGGATGGCTTGCTCAGTAACTGAGTCAGTTCTAGTTAAGAAGTTTCATTTTCAACTCATTATGATAATGGTTCTAAACAGACCTAAGTAGGTAAAGATTAAGAAGGGGACATATATTCATAAGAATATCATTTCCCTACCTCTGCTTTAGCACTTTTATACATCTGATTTATTTTCTGGAGTTTCCGTGTTTTACCCGCTGCCTCCTCCTGCA
Source organism: Pleurobrachia bachei (assembly GCA_000695325.1). Taxonomy (NCBI): domain Eukaryota; kingdom Metazoa; phylum Ctenophora; class Tentaculata; order Cydippida; family Pleurobrachiidae; genus Pleurobrachia; species Pleurobrachia bachei. Next base: position 88,272 of record AVPN01000057.1, on the reverse strand, counting down.
AACTACTGTACTTTTCCTCTACCATGAGCTTCTCTTGCTGCAGAGGGAAATCGTGTCAAACACGGGGGAAATAATAACTTAATTCGTTGGAAAATAACGATTTATTAGGATTTACTCCTTACTTTTTACGAAGATCAGTGGGACCCGATTAAGGTAACATGATATAAAAGATCTGAATTCAGCCAATAAAATGTTACCTCTCGCTCCTCTATTTCCTCTTTTATCTTCTCCTGATTTTTTGTCGTTGCTTCCAACACTTTGAACGATTCATCCAACAGCTTTTGTTGCTCCTTGGCTTTCTCCAACTGCAAAATAATAGAGGGGACTTAGTTAATAGTTAGTGAACCAATTTTTAGTCGTCAGTGACAACTTGTCACCAGTCTCTTGAATTGGTAATGAAATTACCCCACCACGCGAGCGCCCCAGTGGGCGCGAGCA
>AVPN01000057.1:71651-87083 GCA_000695325.1 Pleurobrachia bachei | reverse complement strand
GGGAAAAAATTCCTGTGTCCAAACTACAAAACAGAAAGTTTTAATTTTTTGAACATACCGAGGAAATTGTCTGCGCTACCATTACATACCCGAATTTTTTGATATTTTGGCCATTAACACTGTTTTTGTTTTTGGAAAACCATGAAGATGTTGGAATTTGGTTACAAAAAGCTTCAGGAATGTGTACAATGCTATTCCAAAGGTATTAGAGGTGGTTTCATTCATAACTAAGCTATGGTCTAGTCAGAAAAAATTCCTAAAGATTGGAATTTTATGACCATATATGGTAGTACGTGTTACACCGTTGTTGTTAAACATGTGCGTATGTGTAATCGGACCGTTACTTTCTGTAAAATGCAGGTCCTGGTTACTATACAAACTAGTGCCATACGTTTTAGATTGGTTTTAGACCAGTTTTCGATAACTTTTTATGAGAAGGTCTTGAAAATTGCCATTTTTCGGCAAGCGGTATTGTCACCCCTATATGCAATATTAGGGGTGACTTCGTAACCAATCTCTTGAAGAAGTTTAACTTGTCACCAGTCTACTGACATTTCACATGCATGAGGGAGCGGTGTGGTGCGCAGAGCTCTGACCCTGTTACTGAATGCTGAATTGTGTACTTTTCATTGCGCGTGTGTCAGTGTCCAATGCGCGTGGTGTTCGGGCGCTCCAAATGTGTGACCAAAACATGTGCCACAGAAATAAACTTGAAAACTTCTATCAGAGTGCCTGAAAACTTGATAATTGATTGAATTAAGATTTAGACTCACCAAGTCTACTCCTCCAACGATTAGTTTTCCCTCCAACATTTGTAGTTTCTCTGCAAGTTTCTGTTTTTCTTCCTGCGTCTTCATCAGCTCAGTCTCACGGGTAGCTGGAAGGGGGGTCAGTGATCACGTGTAGCTGGGGAATGTGGTTTGTGGTTTGTAAGTAATCAAAAGACAAAATTATCAGGGTCTATTACAAATTAGCACAGGTGTGACGGCACCATTTCTATTAGGTAGATTGGTAAACATGGTAAACAGCAACTAACCTAGTTCATTAGATATTTTCTCCTTATCTGCAGCCTCCATGTTAGTGGCTTCCAACAGCTCCTTCTTCTCTTTCTCCAGCTGAGCCTTCATTCTCTCAACCTCCTGGGAAAATGGGGGTCGGTGGACTCGGGAAGAAGCATATCTCCCGGCAAGTGGCAATTACTATTAAAGACTTGTGTTTCTCAGAAGTCAGAGTCTCGATCTACTCTCTAATATATTGATTTAGTGTCTCTCACGTCTCACAGAGTTCATCAGAGTGTCTCTCCTTACCTTATCAATAGCAGGTCCCTTCTTTCCCTTTCTCTTTCTCTTTACCACATTCCCACTCTCATCCACTTCATCCTCTTCGTCCCCCTCAGAAATACCACCCGCTGGAATAGGGAGGGGAGGGGTAGGGGTGATTTGGTGTTTTGACAACTATTGAGGTTGGGGGTCATTAAAACATCCCGCCCGCTAGAGGGTGAATGGTGTTGCAAGCTATAACAGCTTAATAGCTAGTGGGGGTGATTTGGTGTTTCTAGAATTTTGATTCTATTTTTGTCATTAACAACATCAGCTGTAAAATTTACCACCCCATACCAATGCTTACCATTTTCAAGCTGAGATTTGAGGGCTTCAATTTCCTTCTGAAATTCCCGTAACATCGCATCCTTAGGATCTTCATTAATATGGGCCTTATTCTTGATGTTTTTAGCTCGGTTAGCGTATCTCAGTGTTGCGTGTGTTTCGTCCGAGTTGTAGGAAGAGGGACTGATATTTGCTAACTAGGAAGGGGAGATATTTGGGGGACTGATATTTGCTAACTAGGGGGGGGGGAGATATTTCATTGTCAGTATTCAGTAATATCACAATGGTTGAGACAGCTGTTAGCAATAATATATGTGATAAAACCCCCCTAATAAGACGAGCCCTTACCATGACAGTTTTGCTGTTTCCGCCCAGGCTGTCTTGCAGGAGCCGTGTTAGTTTGGAGTCTCGGTACGGGATGTGGGAATTACCATCCACCAACGCTGAAATGTAATTGTAATGTATTGTTTTGTATTGAATCTGTGAGGGTTGGACAGAGTGTTGACTAGATGTAATGGATATGACTCCATAACGTTTTCAGAAAGCGACATTGACTTGACTCTGACTAAAAATCTGATTGATTCATGTCTTTACCAGATATGACATTTCCCAGGGTGCTTAGTGAGAGGTTAATTTTGGTGGCCTCTTTCAGCCGCTTTCCAGTGGCGCCTGTCTTGGCCTGCCGTTCTGAACCCTGTAAAATAGGGTGATATAGATAGTGGGGCACCTGTACTACAGCTCTAAATTTTAGGCTCTAAATTTTAGGCCCCGGGTAGAGAATGATAAAGCCCGGGTAGAGAATGATTAAGTTGTGTTTTTACCGCTAAATCGACGAGATGAAGCTTCCCCATTCGAAGGTGCCCTTTTTTATCAAGCCCCTGGTCATACCTGAAACATATGGCGGTAGAAGTGGAAGTCACATCATACCTTTCTTTGCCGAACTCTCACATACAATTTGACTACTCACACCAAGTCCCCTGATCACACCTAGGTGTGTGTGGGGGCTGAATTAGTACCTTTCAATAGTGATGGTAAAGTACCGTACTTTAGACTTAATCATGGAGAGTTAAGTGATGGTAAAGATGGCGTGAGATCTGGAGGAATGTTCATTCATCTTCGTCGCACCTACCGACCTGTTCTTGTTGCCCACCTGCAATGGAAACGAATAATGTTCTTGTTGCCCACCTGCAATGGAAGGAGTTAATTATCTGGCGAGAGAGTGTCAAATAATGTCAAATACTTTGAAATTATGAAAAACACAAGTGAGATTTGGCCTTTGGCCCTTTGGCCACGGAATACACCAGCTCTTGGACAGGACAAGGGGGAGAGGCGGGCCTTTTACTCAAGAAAGAAATATCCCGATAGATTGTACCACTAAGCTCTGTTTATACAGCTATTATTGTATTGCACGTACCGTCATTATCTTGTCCATATCTTCAGCACTTTTCACAGAAAACTGATGCAAATCTTTCACGTACACTCCCACGTCAGGCCTTTCTTTCACCTGTAAAATGACGTGAAACATGTAAGATGACACGTAAAATAACGTGATTGCAAAACATTATTTAGTTAATTAATGATAGCTGTAATTGGCTCAAATTGAGCCGCTCAATCGGCAGACATTGACAAATTTCGGTCCTGTGGCCCACACACACCTTACCTCAAGTTTTTTCTTCACATTCTTTGACAGTAAATCACAGATATCCTCATTATAAATCTCAAGATAGGAGACACGAACAAGAAACTTTACGTCACCCCCAGCCTTGCTAATTTCACCAAAAATATGGGCAAATGAGTTGGGTATGATCCCCTTTTTCTCTGGGATAGATCGGACCCCCTCCATTGTGAAAGTTTTACCTGTCCCTGTTTGTCCGTATGCAAAAATTGTTCCTATTGGGGGGGGTGGGGGGGGGTATTATTTTACCTTCATGAATTCAAAAATTGATAAAAAGAAATAATCCGAGCAGAGAAAACAGTTTTCAGGTGGGATGATAAGCGGGTTGGTATGTGAGTTATTCAAGTATTCAAGTGGATTGATAACCTACCATTATATCCCTCTAGCACCGAATCCACAATTTTCCTCGCACAGATATTATACACATCCAACTGCTTAGAACTCGGTCCAAAGACGTGATCAAATGTGAATTTCTTCTCAATATCCCCTTTCTTCTTTGCCGCTAGGATGACAGTTCCCTGTTCTGAGTTCACTTTGATAGTTTCTGCAGCGTTCATGGATGCCTCCTCGACATTGAGGGGTCGACAGCGAACTGCAACCTTGACATTCTGGTCGTCATCACCAGCTGCCATACTACTTAACTTAGTACATATTAGTCATTAAGTCAGATACAGCTGGTTGAGTCGGTTCAACGAACATTTACCTCCCGTATTTCAAATATGAAAGAACTGAACTACTGGGACAGACTCAAGGACTTGCATCTCATGTCCATTCAGAGACGCCACGAACGTTATTTTATGATCTATATGTTCAAGCTAAGGATGCGTCTAGTACCAAATGACATTGGGATCGTAATTGAAGATACCGGTCGTTGCGGATTTAAGGCTAGGGTACCCGCTCCACCTGTTGCCAAGTCTGCTAAAATTCAGGCATTGTATGACCGCTCCTTTTCAACCAGAGGTCCTAAGCTATGGAACTGCCTGCCTAAGCTGGTCCGAGATCAGACTGAGATGGATAAATTCAAATCCGAGCTAGGCACTTTTCTGGCCCAAATTCCAGACGAGCCACCGACACCTGGTTATGTGCGGGCTAATAACAACTCAGTGTTGGACTGGACAATGGGAGGTCGATGGAGATTCGACAGAATAGTATGGGCAATGTAAATGACACTGAAACTTGGTGCTTAGGCACTGTGGTGATCAGCCATGCCCTAACACCCCATCCCCTCCTCTCCAGGACCATTCAGAGCCGGACTCCGAGTCGAAGGTAACAAACTGTACCACATGTTATGATGACGGCGACTGTGGGTGCTGTTGTGATGTGTGCTGTGATGCCAGGACCTTGAAACAGAATCTTCCTTACTCCCCTACACTATATACATCACCTACCGACTGCAGTATTGATCCATCATCCAGCTCCATTTTGGCTGTTTACATGGACTGTGAATAAAATATGGAAATGCAGTGAACGGACTAATAAACAATACCTAACATGATATATATATATATATATACATTTACATTATCCCTACAATTACAATTGGAAGGAGAATACAGGGCGTAATTATTAATAGAGTCTTTGACTATTGAGCTGGAATAATAATGCTATCATTTCCTTGATGTTTTCTGTTTTATTGCGGCATAGTGCCACTACCCACTGCGGTAGTTTTGATAAATTGACGACTTTGTAACTGTTGTTCATAGGACACCATTGTATGATAGACCTTCGCCATGGCCCAATGGCTATTTCCGACTTCCGTTTAACTCGCTACAATGGTGTCCCGAGTTTCCAAGGCGACCGGCCACTTTAAAGTTAAATTTTGAATTTTACCGACGGGCCGCCGCGCGGCCGCGCGCGGTCAAGTAAATGCATTTGCGCGTGCTAAACTATTTCGATCATATCTCTAGTTCCTGATAAGATAAAGACTTGATCTTGGTTGCGTTGGAAAGAGAAAAATCTTATCTTTTCAATGCTTTCAAGTTCAAATTTTAAGATTGCCAGGAACTTGATTTCGATTCAAAGTATGTAAGGCGCGAAGGTTACTTCAATAACAGTACGCGGCGGCCCGTCGGTTAAATTAGAAATTCGACTTTATGTGAGAAAATCCATTTTCAGTCACAGTCCGAAGGAACTAAAACGTACCGCGCGAAAAAAAGCGCTCAGCGCGCGGGTGAGAGTGCCATTGTTAGCTAATTTAGCGACGTCGCCGACATCGGGCGCGCAGCACCTTGGACTTAGGCTCCCAACTAAAGTCCGATTTTTAAGAATGCGAACCGCAAACGCGCGAATTCAAGTTCCGAATTGAAATTGGTAGCGCGCGACGTGTGATGCGCGTGAAATGCTCTGATTTGCGCGCAAGCGGTTCGCATTGTTAAAAATCGCACTTTATCTTGGAAGATGACAAATTCAAAAAATAAAATAAAAAGCTATAGTCGAGTGCGCGGCGCGGATTATTTTGGCACTATATTTGAAAGAACATCGCGCGCTACAAGTACGGTAATAACCGACATTTCCAGGTTGTCTGGCCCTAATTACCGCCTACGCCCCTACAAACTGATGAGACAGTCTGTACGATATTGCCTTCATAGGCAAATTATTCATCAATTGATAGTCAGAGCTTGAAATCTTTATAAATGAAATAATTATAAAGCAAAACATTTAACATCAAAATCAAATTCAAAATCAAATAACAAACTGCAAAACAAAAGCAAACTTCTATCACCATCTCAGCTCCTAATCCAGCTAATTCCTATCCTTTCAGTTTTAGACAACTCCTATATGACTGAGAGATATGACACGGTTCTCTTCTAGACAACGGTTCGCACAACTAAGTTAATAACTTTATTTGTCTCTTTTATTCCTTATAAAACTGCACATAACAAGTTCAAAAGTCTCTAGCACCACTCTTCAACCTTCTCACTTCAACCTCTCTCACCCCACCACCACCCCGTCTCTCTATCAATATGGTGAGACAGGTTGTCTCCCACAGCACGGTTCTTCTTTCTTTTTCACTTCTTTCATCTCGGTGTCAGGCCGCTCCTTATTGTCTGTCAATATGATCCCCTTCGTCTCGTCCCTGGAGCAGTGGAGGATTGCAGTGGGTTGCAGTGGTTGGGAGAGACAAGAAGTGACGTGGGAAAACAAAGATTGGGTGGGGCCGATCGAGGATAATGCAATTAGTTAAAATTTCAACACTTACTTGAAATAGAACGTTGCCACTGCCCCTGAAACTGCAAAGGGACAAAGGAAGAGGAACATTGCTCTGAAGCTATAGTCCAGCCCCACGTCATAAACTATTAAAGATGAGAACATTCCTCCTAGGTTACAGAACACCATTATCAACCCAAAGGCAGCGCTGTGGAAACAATAAATAGAAACCTTGTGACAATTACAACAAGCAAGAAGAGGAACTTGGTACAAAGCAGGAATTGTATCTAGATGAATCAACTAAAAAATGACTAATTACCTCCTAATTACCTCCTAATTACCTCTTAATTACCTCCTAATTACCTCCTAATTACCTCCTAATGTAGGTTGGATATAGTTCGGGGGAGTAGATGAAGACTAGGAGTAGCCAAGCATTGACAACCATCCTCTGAAGGAACAGTTCTCCCTGGAACAGTACCAGCCCCAAACAGGGAACACAGAGAGTGGTGAAAACAGCAGTCGCAACGCCTGATTGAAAATGGAAGTTAGAATCTAACTTCATAAAGAAAATTAAAGGATGATCGGGAGCACTTGATCATGATGAGTAAAATCTAGTAAAACCTAAAACAAGGCAAGTAAAACCTAAAACAAGGTAAAACAAGGTAAAATCTCGAAACCATAGCTGCTGCAGTACTTACCCAGCAACATGCCGCTTTTTACCCTCCCCAATTTCTCTACCAGTAACGCAAAGAGGGGTATTGAAAGGAATTCAGCAGCAGAAACCTGGAGAGAAAGAGGGGTATCCAGTAAATTAGGTGACACAAACAAACAAACAAACAGAGAAACAAACAAACAAACAAACAAACAAACAAACAAACAAATAAACAAACAAACAGACAAAAAACAAACAACAAACAAACAAACACACAAACAAACAAACAAATAAACAAACCTGGAGAGTTGCCAGGAGTTCTCTCTGACTAAAGGTGCAGTCGTTATCTATGAAAACAAACAAACAAACAAACAAACAAACAAACAAACAAACAAACAAACAAACAAACAAACAAACAAACAAACAAACAAACAAACAAACAAACAAACAAACAAACAAACAAACAAACAAACAAACAAACAAACAAACAAACAAACAAACAAACAAACAAACAAACAAACAAACAAACAAACAAACAAACAAACAAACAAACAAACAAACAAACAAACAAACAAACAAACAAACAAACAAACAAACAAACAAACAAACAAACAAACAAACAAACAAACAAACAAACAAACAAACAAACAAACAAACAAACAAACAAACAAACAAACAAACAAACAAACAAACAAACAAACAAACAAACAAACAAACAAACAAACAAACAAACAAACAAACAAACAAACAAACAAACAAACAAACAAACAAACAAACAAACAAACAAACAAACAAACAAACAAACAAACAAACAAACAAACAAACAAACAAACAAACAAACAAACAAACAAACAAACAAACAAACAAACAAACAAACAAACAAACAAACAAACAAACAAACAAACAAACAAACAAACAAACAAACAAACAAACAAACAAACAAACAAACAAACAAACAAACAAACAAACAAACAAACAAACAAACAAACAAACAAACAAACAAACAAACAAACAAACAAACAAACAAACAAACAAACAAACAAACAAACAAACAAACAAACAAACAAACAAACAAACAAACAAACAAACAAACAAACAAACAAACAAACAAACAAACAAACAAACAAACAAACAAACAAACAAACAAACAAACAAACAAACAAACAAACAAACAAACAAACAAACAAACAAACAAACAAACAAACAAACAAACAAACAAACAAACAAACAAACAAACAAACAAACAAACAAACAAACAAACAAACAAACAAACAAACAAACAAACAAACAAACAAACAAACAAACAAACAAACAAACAAACAAACAAACAAACAAACAAATAAACAAACCTGGAGAGTTGCCAGGAGTTCTCTCTGACTAAAGGTGCAGTCGTTATCTATGAAGGTCACGTTGAGAGAGGTCACATTTCCTATCGAACAGTACTCATCCTGAAATAGGGGGGGTTGTAGTTAGTTGTGATGTGGAACTGGTCACTGGAATTATTAACCCATTAAAGGATCTAAACACCCGCGAGACCAGCTACGAAGTCTTTCTACAATTGTCCTATTCACACCAGGGTTGGCGATGTACAGTAAGTGCCTGACAAATCAAAACATTTTACCTTGAACAGGTAAGGAAGACTGAAGATGTTCCCATAGTAAACTAGATTTGCTGCAAACACGGTGAATAAAAGAAGGAGGGTGTTCTTTCTGTACTTTTCGTTAAACATCTCCCTTATATTACCTCGTTCCGGCTCTGAAAATCAAACAATATGAAGGCAAGTAGATCTGTAGGGTCCCTAGAAGGGGTTCACGCATATGGCAACCGATTAGCAACTTCAAAACTTATAAACCTGCGATAGCTGTTAGTTTGCCGGGTGGTAGTTTACTGTAGTTGATCATTGCTATCTTCTCCAGGATCCTCTCTGCCTCGTGAACCTGTAATATGAAACAAGGAGATAAACCTGTAATGAGATGACACGAATTAAACCTGATTGAAATGGGATGAAGTTAGATTTGGGACGGGTGATTGTACTGGGGAGTGATCAAGAAGAGGGTGGGTGGTTGGGTGGGTGGTTGAATTTGGAGGATTGATTCACTTTTGGAAGTACATAGTGGGGCTGGGAATTTCGACAACTTACATTATCAGAGATAGAAAGATAGCGGGGTGATTCATCCAGGAACAATATGATAACACACATGACGAGTGCAGGGACACAAGCAGCCAGCACAACCACCGACCACCCGTAGTCCACTGAGTAGTACCCCATTAGAACCACATAACAATCACCCACCTGGGGTATGTAATTGGTATTGTTACTCCTGAGAGTGGCCTTGTATGGCGGTGCACGACCCAGTTGATTCCCAGCAGTGCGCTCAGATGGGGTCGCGGCGCCAGACAAGAGTGGCCCTAGTTTGAAAACGAGAATTTTGAAAAATCCGACTTAACCTACTCACCGACCACATAAAGACGTTGATGGCGACACTGTAAGCCCTGTATTTAGGAGGTGATATTTCACTAACATGGACTATCACTAGGGAGGTGACGATACCAAACCCGAACCCAACCACCATCCTGATCAGGACAAATGACCGGTATGATCTCATGAAGGCACTGAGAACTCCAAATACTGGGTGAAGAAGGGTGTTAGCTAGACGTGAAGCCACATATGATCTAGAACACAAAAAGGGGAATGTGCGGGTTGTGTGGGAGTTAGGGGAATCCGTTTCAAGAGAGTCCATACTCCAACGTTGAAATAAAGGAGCACACATTCACACGAACCCCACACTTTTGTACGTAGGAGAGAGTTTAGTGTGTGTTTTGTGTACGGGGGAGAGAGTCTCTCTAATAGTGTGTGTTTTGTGTACGGGGGAGAGAGTTTAGTGTGTAGAGTGAGTCAATAATCCACTGTCCAACAATAATGACAGTTTTCCGGCCCCGCCTATCAGCCATTACACCACCCACATAGCCACCAGGTACTGCAGCCAGCAGGATAAGGGCGGGAATCAAGGACGCCTAAATATACACACTTGAATTAGTCAGACACACGTACGTAACGCCTCGCCATGTGGTACTAAATAGTGTCACATACAGTTTCAGAAGTGGGACACTGGGGTACATGGCAAATGAAGAGTTAATTGTTACCAAATACACACCTACCTGCATGACAGTGAGATCCCAATCGCAAATCAGATTACTGAGGATGACACTTGCCAGCGCTATCTCACTTGCCTGGGCCATTGAGCTGAGTCCCAGCAAGATAAACCAAACTATCTGGTACCTGTTGTAGCGGGAATATATAAAGCAGATATACAGAGAGACAGCCAAATAGAAAGACTAAAGATTATCAGTCTATCTGTTGGTGAGTCTGTCTGTCTGTCTCTGTCTATCTGTGATAGACATACATAATAGAGACAGACAGACAGAGACAGACTCTGTTTGTCTGTCCGTGTGTCTATGTGGCTGTCTCTGTCTGTCTGTTTGAGAGAGATAACTAACCTGCCCATTCCCATAAGAATGATAGCATCGTCTACAGTATACGTATCACCACTCTCCTCCCTCTGTTTTTGGTCTTTTTCCACCTGAACAGAACGGTTGTTTTTTATTCGTTTTATGGTACCCACATACAACATGATCAGGCATCAGGCCCTAACAGTAACTCACATACTCCGATACAAACTCACATCTTCAGATATTCTAGCTTGTATGGCCTCCTTTTCTTGACGCTTTTCCTCCTCTTTCTGTGATTCTGACTTTGTTATTTTATCACCCAGTTTCCCTGCCTCTGTCTTGATAGTCTGCTGGATTTGTTTCAAGGATTGGACACCACCAGTGGCAGCTGCAGAGGGCATCTTCAATATGGTAGTCTTGCTCTGTTCTTTTGGCACACCTGTGTTGGGGGTGATACAAACAATTCAGAATTCAGGAGTTCTCCTGAGGGATAACATTGTGTAGCTCACACCAAATTTTATAGGTGGGTACTAGCTGTCTGAAGAACCGACGGTTTATTCGAACAAACCATCTCTATTGATAAACTGAAGCACACTAAACAGTACACACGTCTGATTCATCCAGGAACAATATGATAACACACATGACGAGTGCAGGGACACAAGCAGCCAGCACAACCACCGACCACCCGTAGTCCACTGAGTAGTACCCCATTAGAACCACATAACAATCACCCACCTGGGGTATGTAATTGGTATTGTTACTCCTGAGAGTGGCCTTGTATGGCGGTGCACGACCCAGTTGATTCCCAGCAGTGCGCTCAGATGGGGTCGCGGCGCCAGACAAGAGTGGCCCTAGTTTGAAAACGAGAATTTTGAAAAATCCGACTTAACCTACTCACCGACCACATAAAGACGTTGATGGCGACACTGTAAGCCCTGTATTTAGGAGGTGATATTTCACTAACATGGACTATCACTAGGGAGGTGACGATACCAAACCCGAACCCAACCACCATCCTGATCAGGACAAATGACCGGTATGATCTCATGAAGGCACTGAGAACTCCAAATACTGGGTGAAGAAGGGTGTTAGCTAGACGTGAAGCCACATATGATCTAGAACACAAAAAGGGGAATGTGCGGGTTGTGTGGGAGTTAGGGGAATCCGTTTCAAGAGAGTCCATACTCCAACGTTGAAATAAAGGAGCACACATTCACACGAACCCCACACTAAACATGCATCCTCTCTCAAATCACACACAAAACACATGCCCCCTCTCTCAAATCACACATCTCACTCAGTATAATCCACTGTCCAACAATAATGACAGTTTTCCGGCCCCGCCTATCAGCCATTACACCACCCACATAGCCACCAGGTACTGCAGCCAGCAGGATAAGGGCGGGAATCAAGGACGCCTAAATATACACACTTGAATTAGTCAGACACACGTACGTAACGCCTCGCCATGTGGTACTAAATAGTGTCACATACAGTTTCAGAAGTGGGACACTGGGGTACATGGCAAATGAAGAGTTAATTGTTACCAAATACACACCTACCTGCATGACAGTGAGATCCCAATCGCAAATCAGATTACTGAGGATGACACTTGCCAGCGCTATCTCACTTGCCTGGGCCATTGAGCTGAGTCCCAGCAAGATAAACCAAACTATCTGGTACCTGTTGTAGCGGGAATATATAAAGCAGATATACAGAGAGACAGCCAAATAGAAAGACTAAAGAAATAGTCAGATAGACAACCACTCAGACAGACAGACAGAGACAGATAGACAAACAGACAGGCACACAGATACACCGACAGAGACAGACAGACAAACAGAGAGATAACTAACCTGCCCATTCCCATAAGAATGATAGCATCGTCTACAGTATACGTATCACCACTCTCCTCCCTCTGTTTTTGGTCTTTTTCCACCTGAACAGAACGGTTGTTTTTTATTCGTTTTATGGTACCCACATACAACATGATCAGGCATCAGGCCCTAACAGTAACTCACATACTCCGATACAAACTCACATCTTCAGATATTCTAGCTTGTATGGCCTCCTTTTCTTGACGCTTTTCCTCCTCTTTCTGTGATTCTGACTTTGTTATTTTATCACCCAGTTTCCCTGCCTCTGTCTTGATAGTCTGCTGGATTTGTTTCAAGGATTGGACACCACCAGTGGCAGCTGCAGAGGGCATCTTCAATATGGTAGTCTTGCTCTGTTCTTTTGGCACACCTGTGTTGGGGGTGATACAAACAATTCAGAATTCAGGAGTTCTCCTGAGGGATAACATTGTGTAGCTCACACCAAATTTTATAGGTGGGTACTAGCTGTCTGAAGAACCGACGGTTTATTCGAACAAACCATCTCTATTGATAAACTGAAGCACACTAAACAGTACACACGTCTATTTACCTTATTAAACAATATTTACCTGCATCTGTTGGTGTAGAGATGATCTTTCCATCAGGTCCCACTCTGTGAGCATGGAGTGGGTTAACAAACGTCACCCCTCCTCCCTTGTCACCATGGTAACCACCACTGTCACCATGGTAACCACCACCGTCATCACAATCTTTAAACTCTTGATCAACATCCTCATCCATGTGCGGGGTCAGCTTTTTCTTCTTCTTGTTCTTTCCTTTTCCGTGGTGCTGCTTGGTAGGAGGACCTGGGAGGGACAATTGTTATTTGACTGTGAAAGTGACATAGGATCGGAACGCGAAACGTGACATGGGTCACGCGATAGCTTGGGAGGAGCTGGCCTGAAAATGAACAGGGAGGGTAAACACTGCTAGATGATAGTTGATCTACTGAAGCCTCCAATGAAACAAGATGACGGTGAGCCACACATGATAATAACTGCCAAGGATAACTGAACATTGTATGATTAGATTACTGGTTAAAATGGTCTATTACAACTTAATGCTCTCTCTCCCTTCTCTCTCAAACCAAAACAAGTGTCTAATTTTTCACATACCACTACAACGGTATTTTACTTTACAATTACTAGTGTTTTTGCAGTGGTCTAAGTTTTAACAGACCATTTTAACCGGTGGTTTAAGTGTCTTAGACCACCGGAAACGGCCGAAAGCGGTGCATTATGAAAACTTAGATCATCGGTCAAAATTGTACAATGAGTACATACTACATAATACTCCATGGATCAATGCGAAGTTTAACATCTTGATCTATAAAACCCGTACAATATGCATGACTAAAGTATCATAATGAAGTGTAATGTACTGTGCCAAGCTGTGGAAGCCCTATACAGGAAGTGACAGATGTTTTAGCACGAAAATCACACCAGGAGCTTTTTTAAAACTAGGATTAGGAACTTGTTATGTAGCTTAGTTTACACCGTAAATAAATGTACCATTAGAAACGTGGAATGTTCTTCCTGCCCCCAGCCCAACAATAACGATATATCGTTTCGTTTTGCTCTACTCAAACACAAGGATTGTTTCTATAACAAAATGCCGGTATAAAGCTACACTCGATCTCTATCCTGTGGGTGAAGCAACGGCCCCCTTGGCTGAACCTCGGTTCCGAAACCAAGGTGGAGTGTCGCTCTTGGCATATATTTGGACATTATTCTCGAACCCCCTCGTGGCACCAGAACGGCCGCTGTGGCACGACTTCAGTCTTCGGTTCAGCGCTGACGAAGCCCGAACTCGCGTCACACCGTCCGCTCCGGGGACATGCGGGGACTCGAGGGGTTGTCCAAATAGCACACAAGAGCGACATGCGCGCTGGTTGTTTAGCCCCCAATAAAAGGTTACGAATCAATAGTGGAGAATTCTCCACACCCTTTTTACCAGGAAGTTTGAAGAATGATTTGCTACAACAACATGGATAAGGACGTATAGTAGAATAATCTCCGCACCATTTTTGCAAATACAGCACTGCTAAAAAGATAGAAGAATGAGTTGCTAAATAAAAATAATACCAACAAACAATAGCACTGCACTGTGTGCCTTGCTCCACCAAAGATGCTGCCGCTTGTGATTATGCTTCGTTCAGAGAGAGGCTCTGTGATGATCTCATTTACAAAGGGAACCACGTATCAAAATCATTCCATATAGGGAGAATTGATGCACAACGATTTGAGGTAACAGGTGGCCTCCGTATTTAAGCCTGACTCAACACAATAAAGTTGTCGGATTGAACTGTTGAAGACCACCGCGGTGTTGTGCCCCCTGGGTGAGCGTCTGCTAACCTAACGAAACAGACATAAAACGAGAGATAAATCAACCAATGAGCGATCCCTGAACGATCCCTGAACGATACAGATAATATCTCCAGCAGGTGCAGCAGGAGTATAGGATCACAATCTTCAAGGAATTCTACTTCAAGGATTACTTCATCAATGAATCAATGAATGCGAGGCCGGCGTCTGCTGGCGTGACAATAATCGGAGCTCCGTGGAACGGTGGACGTGGAGCGGGGGATGCAGCGGTCTTCTCACAGTTCTTCCGGCACCTTTTTTACTCAGGTTAGGAAATACAATTCCTTTAGCATTTCCTTTCGTTTTGTGAACTCTTAAAAAAACTATTATCTGAACATCTGATAGAATTATCCCACTATTTAACAATGACACCCCCATTAAACTAACTGCTTACCAGGAGGCAGGTCTGATGTTATCACCTCGTGTTCGACCTCTTCGTTTTCAACTAGCGTCATCTCATCATCATCCTTTGAACCTGGAAATAGAGAGAGTGAGGGAGAGAGAGAGAGAGAGAGAGAGAGAGAGAGAGAGAGAGAGAGAGAAATAGAGAGAGAGAGAGAGAGAGAGAGAGAGAGAGAGAGAGAGAGCTAGTGAGAGAGAGAATGAGAGAGAGAGAAATAGAGAGAGAGAGAGAGAGAGAGAGAGAGAGAGAGAGAGAGAG
>AVPN01000057.1:3424-16881 GCA_000695325.1 Pleurobrachia bachei | reverse complement strand
TCTTTAAAGGTCCACAAGATACCTAAAACTTTTCTTTAATCGTATTTTTTCGATTTTTCAGGAATTTTAAGCATTTTTTCAGAATTTTTTGTCGGGTAGAACTGTGGGGTAAAACAGGGCGCTTTCCAGCGCCGCGGCGCGTAGAACCTAAGCAAACTACGCTGAAAAAGTATATTCCAGGGTAGATCTGAGCTGCGCTATGCTTTTTCAGCGTAGTTTGCTTAGGTTCTACGCGCCGCGGCGCTGGAAAGCGCCCTGTTTTACCCCACAGTTCTACCCGACAAAAAATTCTGAAAAAATGCTTAAAATTCCTGAAAAATCGAAAAAATACGATTAAAGAAAAGTTTTAGGTATCTTGTGGACCTTTAAAGATAGCTCGACCTCCCTTCATTACGTAGAGTAAGTTTAAAACAAATTCCTGATGTATATAGTTTAGTGTTAATTTCTAGGAACAATACTGTGCTGATCAGCCCCAGGTAAAAATGGAGCATCATTGAGACTATCTAGAGTCTGTTCAAACAGTTCTAATTTCTTAAGATTGTGAAAAAATACCTTAGTGTTCAAAAGTTTAGGGTCAACCTTTCTTGTATTCAATTTTATCCACCCATTATTATTAATTGGAACCACTGCTGGCTCTTGTAATCTTGTAACTAGATAGCCCGTGTACATATCCTCAGCAATTATAGGAATGGCACGTTGGAGGGCACTGTCGAGGTACTAGGAGAGCACCACATCACGGGTCAAGATGTATCCTCCTCCCAGACAATACTTCCAATTGGGAAACTTGGGTACATACAGGTACATGAGCGATTGTCGTCCAAGGTCTTCCACTCGTAAACAGGCACCCGTGTAGAGGCCGGATCGGGATGCTACTTTTAGTCTCCTGATCAGGACATGCATATTGACAAGAATATCTCCATCCGTTTTAATGATATAGGTGGCGTTGTATAATACTAGGCTCTGTCTCAGGCCCCAGAGAACCTTGTATTTTAGCATGCGATACCCCTCATCGAGCCCATCCACATCATAGATATCACCATACTTTTCTGCTTCCTCCTTTAGCAGCTCGATAATTTCAGGTTCATCTTCAGCTTCTTCCTTGACAGTATCATCATCGCCTTCTCCTTCTTCCTCACTAACATTATCGCCTTCTTCTTCTTCTGCTGTTTCAGTTGTTTCATCATCACTTTCTTCCTTGTCCCTGACAGCTTCGGCTTCCTTATATTCCAAATCTGGATCGGCTATGATGAACATGATGGCAAATCTTCGGTAGAATTCATCCTGGGGAGATGTCGTATTGGTCTTTTCCTCAAAGTCTATCCAACTGGAACGATTAGCCCATGTTTCACGAATCACTTGACGCCGTTCAAAATCAGTAGGTTTAATAGGAATCACAAAAACAATGAAAACGTCCTCCTTCTTTTCCTCTTCCT
The DNA here is from genome assembly GCA_000695325.1 of Pleurobrachia bachei. Lineage (NCBI taxonomy): Eukaryota > Metazoa > Ctenophora > Tentaculata > Cydippida > Pleurobrachiidae > Pleurobrachia > Pleurobrachia bachei. The sequence goes on along the minus strand of AVPN01000057.1, from coordinate 15,448 downwards.
TCGTGTCGTTTCCTATAATATCGATCGTGATATTTTGTTGTTCACTGAAATCAAATTCCACGTCGATATGTTTCACTATCACAAGGTTGTTGTTTTCACCTTCATTGATCAACGTTTGAAGAGAAATTATAATAAGGAATACTCGACGACATATTTAGTGCCGGCACCTCTCAGGCACTGTTCACTCAAGGCCCCTATACATCTGTTCAGTTAAGTAGGGAGTTGTGTTAGAAACAAAACCTCTTCAAACTAGAAACTCGATCGCAAACCGGTCTTAAAATCATTTACATGCTACAATATCAACTGCCCGACTTGGGTTAGGTCAGTTAAAGATTAAAGATTATGTGGCATTAAACAGAGAACTCATCAAAAATAACCACGAGAGTCTAAACTCTAACTTGTTGAATAATTCATAATTTTTGATACCACATGGAATCTACAAGAACTTTCACCCTTTCTCCTATCTTGATACTATAAAATGAGAAAAAAGGAGGAGCACGAACAATTGTTCTAAGAAAGACTCCCCAGTCCCCACTCTCCCTCATTATAATGAAAATTATCCAACAATGGGATTATGATATGTTCTATGATGAAAAACTGCTGCGTCTTAACATTCCCTCCAGTGGGGGGGGGATAAAGAAATGACAAACTTTTTCCCTGTCCGGTGATTATCAATTTTGAAACAAACAACTAACCGTAACTTATCTTGCCAGGTTCTAGAATGTCAGTTGCTTTTGTCCATCGCTCAATAAATGATTGGTAAAAGTTAGGACAAGGGCCGGGTAAGTAAGTAGGACCCTTTCTTCTCTCTTCTCTCTCTCTCTCTCTCTCTCTTAGAGAGAGAGAGAGAGAGAGAGAGACTCTTTCTCAATTTCCAGGCACCAACGCTAAGGTCACGTGAACAGTGCCCGCCTACGTGAAAGCAATATTTTTCTGCAACTCACAATCACACTTGGAGAAAAAGGATAGAGAGAGAGTGATATGAAAGAGAGGAAAGAGAGAGATAGAGAGAGACAGTAAGAGAACGAAAGAGAGAGAAAAAGGGAAAGAGAGAGAACGAAAGAAAGAGAGAAATATAGAGAGAATGGAAACGGAGAAAAAGTAGAAAAATGTGTGCAGCTCACACGTGGTAGCTAGGACGGCTTTCCTATTGGCCAGGTTCTCTCTCCCTGTCGTTTATTAATAGTGTTGACAGACTGCTGCAGTGTTTTATGCTGCTTCTAGCTTTCTGCTCTACACTGGGGGAGTGTGTGTTGGGTTGAAAAATTAGTTTTGTGTACTCTCTGTGTATACCTTTCTCATTCCCATACTTTCTCTCTCCCTTTCTTCCCCATGTTGTCTAGATCGCGTGTGTCTTTGTTGTGTATTAGTAAAGTGACTTGTGTGTTTGTATTGCCAGCAGAGAGAAGATATAATATCGATTGTATATAGAGCTGCTAGAAATTAGTAGGAGATATTTTTAGCTGATCTCTACCGAGACACACACACCTCCAATCTATTGATCGCCTATATTTGTATCTTTGTTGTATCTTTGTTATATCTTTGTTATATCTTTGTTATTAGCTTCGTTATTTACTTGTTTTCCCATGCAAACAATCCCCTGACCCCTACATTATTCCCTGTCCCCGGCTCTCTATACAACCCACAATTGCCCATCGCCCCTCCCCTAGATATCCCCATCTTTGTCATTTTGCAGGGTCACTAATGTACCACATAATGCCCCCATAAAATGCAATTTCAAGTACATAATACCCCATTCATTACACCGTACAATCTACACAATGGAATGTGATACAGTCTCTATGAGGACCATTATATATTAGTAATATGGTAGTACCATGTGGTAGTATAATAATATTTTATATTATACTAAGCGGTACATCATGTGGCTCGCAGGAATATTATAAAGAGCTTCGTGCGGTGATTCCTCTCGGTTCTCATTTCCACCATATATCCATTATCCACCCGCAGTTCCTTGGCTTGAGGAGGAGAGGGATAGAAAGATAGAAAGATAGAGAGAGAGGGAGAGAGACGAATAGTCCTCTTGTCCACTAACGAGCTCTCTCTCTCTCTCTCTCTCTCTCTCTCTCTCTTTCTCAATTTCCAGGCACCAACGCTAAGGTCACGTGAACAGTGCCCGCCTACGTGAAAGCAATATTTTTCTGCAACTCACAATCACACTTGGAGAAAAAGGATAGAGAGAGAGTGATATGAAAGAGAGGAAAGAGAGAGACAGTAAGAGAACGAAAGAGAGAGAAAAAGGGAAAGAGAGAGAACGAAAGAAAGAGAGAAATATAGAGAGAATGGAAACGGAGAAAAAGTAGAAAAATGTGTGCAGCTCACACGTGGTAGCTAGGACGGCTTTCCTATTGGCCAGGTTCTCTCTCCCTGTCGTTTATTAATAGTGTTGACAGACTGCTGCAGTGTTTTATGCTGCTTCTAGCTTTCTGCTCTACACTGGGGGAGTGTGTGTTGGGTTGAAAAATTAGTTTTGTGTACTCTCTGTGTATACCTTTCTCATTCCCATACTTTCTCTCTCCCTTTCTTCCCCATGTTGTCTAGATCGCGTGTGTCTTTGTTGTGTATTAGTAAAGTGACTTGTGTGTGTTGTATTGCCAGCAGAGAGAAGATATAATATCGATTGTATAATGTATATAGAGCTGCTAGAAATTAGTAGGAGATATTTTTAGCTGATCTCTACCGAGACACACACACCTCCAATCTATTGATCGCCTATATTTGTATCTTTGTTGTATCTTTGTTATATCTTTGTTATATCTTTGTTATTAGCTTCGTTATTTACTTGTTTTCCCATGCAAACAATCCCCTGACCCCTACATTATTCCCTGTCCCCGGCTCTCTATACAACCCACAATTGCCCATCGCCCCTCCCCTAGATATCCCCATCTTTGTCATTTTGCAGGGTCACTAATGTACCACATAATGCCCCCATAAAATGCAATTTCAAGTACATAATACCCCATTCATTACACCGTACAATCTACACAATGGAATGTGATACAGTCTCTATGAGGACCATTTATATAATCATTATACCATCATGGTACACCATCATATTATTATAAAATATTTATACTAAGCGGTACATCATGTGGCTCGCAGGAATATTATAAAGAGCTTCGTGCGGTGATTCCTCTCGGTTCTCATTTCCACCATATATCCATTATCCACCCGCAGTTCCTTGGCTTGAGGAGGAGAGGGATAGAAAGATAGAAAGATAGAGAGAGAGGGAGAGAGACGAATAGTCCTCTTGTCCACTAACGAGGTCGATTTAACGATAGAGCATCTTAATTTCGAGTCTTCTTTTCTCTCTCTCTTACTCTGCTAACTTTCTCACACAATCTCTCTCTCCGCCCTCTCTATCGTGGTACACGTGTCTCTGCTTTAATAGCACTACAACTCTACATCGCTCTTTTCTCAATGTGCTTCATTTTCGTCTAATTCCCCGCAAAAATTGTTCAACTCGACAGCAGCAGCAGAGCGTTATAATATATTCAGAGCCACTCCTACAATCATCTGCAATAAGAGCCTCTCTTTCTCTTCGTGCTGTTTGCAATCCCTACTACTGGAATCCCAACATGCAACATGCCTTGGCAACTAGACGGGCTAGTACCAGCCAACGATCAGGCAGTATCCGTAGAGGGTCAACAACCCAGGCACCCAGGTCACCCGGGGGAAGTCTTCGACGGGGGTCAGCCACACAACCTCCCCGCTCTCCCTTGGACAAGGAACCGACCCATTTAGACATTGGGAGAGACCAGGGTCGTAAGAACTCAGTACAGTCTACAAGAGGAGAAAGTATGCGACGGAAAGGTCCCCAGCTGAATTTCATGCAGAGTGTAAGTGAAGCCACTCCCTCATCTCGGTACAGCCCGACATCCCCCACTCCGTCACCTTCACAGGCTAAAGGATTCCCACTGTCTCCTACGTCATACAGTCCAACTGGGAGGAAACCTCACAGTGATGATTATGTCAGCAGTGCGGCAAGAACAACGCCATCGATTAAAGGAGCTCTAGGACAGTCACTGCCGTTAGCAATGTCCTCTACAATTCCTGAAAAACCAAGGAGTTCTACAATTCCTGAGAAGATGCCGAGTCATTCAGAAACGAAAGCAGATAAAAGAGATGTCAGAATGGATACCTCACAAGACACTAATGACTTTGGAATGAAAGTATCAGGGGTTAAAAGTCAGAGAAAGAAATCACAGAGAAAGTCACCTCCGCCTCTAGCACTGCCGCTTGATTCCATCTATCAAACAAGAGCTACACTTTCAGCAGACCCAGAAAATGAAACTTCGTCGCAATCATACCCAGGAAAAGAGACTCTATTGGAAAAAAAAACTCCATCGGAAAAAGAAACTCCATCTCATCCATTAAAAACAAAAAGTAAATCATTTCATCAACTCCTCACTGATATACCACCTCCACCTCCACCACCAGAAGAATACTTGCACCTTCCACCTCATTTCAACTTACCACCACCACCTGACCCCATCATCATCTCACCTGACACCTCACCTGACTTCCCTCCCCTACCACCTGATTTCCCTCCCCTACCTCCTACTGACACCTCTGATCTTGGCCCCCTACCACCACCACCACCTCCTCCCGTTATTGGACCTCCTGTCACTACCACCTCCACTGACAGCAGATCTAGGAGCATGCCGGCTGTAGAGCATGTGGGTGGGGCAACTAATAATAACCACGTGGTAGGGGTACACAACAGGAAGGACCCACATGATCTCCTCTCCAGTGAGGTACGTGCACTGTGTGTCGTGTGAACCTCTCATGTGAGGTACGTGTTATTTGTACAGTGGTTACTTGTACAGGGTGAGGTACGTGTGTGGTTACTTGTACAGGGTGAGGTACGTGTTTACTCAAGTACAGGGTGAGGTACGTGCACTGTGTGTCGTGTGAACCACTCTAGTGAGGTACGTGTTTACTTGTACAGGATGAGGTACGTGCTGTGTTTTTCAACCTCTCCAGTGAGGTACGTGTTTGTGTTTTATAGTGGTTACATACACCACTAAGGCCCAAGGTACCTGGTGCATGGTACTTGTACAGGGGTGGCTCATAAATTATGATGGGCCACCCAGTTACCATCTGGTACAGACCAGGGAAGAGTTGTAACCACGTGGTACTTAGTGGTGTTGTGTTAATTATTATTCAGATAATAATAGTTCTAAGAGAGTCATCCTAAAACATTTATTGTTTTTTACACCAGGTGAGACAATTAGCGACTGTTGATCAGCTTCTAGATGCCGATTTGACCTGGTTGAACATGCGGCCTCTGTATGATCCTCGGTCCGTTGACAAACGAGCCGACTCACCCACTCTTGTGAAGGGGTGAGTAAATTATGTATTCAATATACTGCATAATAGTGCATAGATTCTCAGAAAAGAGGTGCCAACGCACTCTCTGATAGATCACTTTCCCAAGTAGCTATTGTGGTTATGAGATGGAGTTTTTTCTGTTTATTATCAAGTTCAAATTCACGTGTACAACAGGAATTCAACATCAGCTTTTCAACAAAAACTTGCTCCAAATAACATCTCTGTGCGATAATTTAGTCACTGAAAGAAAGTTTTAGACTGCCTATGTTTACGTTACGGTTGAAATGAACAATGCACGATTGCAACAATGCTATTTAATAGCAAATAATGTGTCTTCACTTGAAATGACCTGTTAGCGTTCCCTTCATTCCTCTTATCGATTAAACAGTCAGTAAACCTGTTAACTGCATTCTGCATAATCTCAGGGTATATTGAACCTAAGTTGTCACCCGTTTTATAAATCTCCCTCAGAAACTCGATCATCGTGTCAGGGCTAAATTGTCGTTTTGGCCGTTCTCCTCCATCAGCCGCCTTTTTCATGATGTTCTTCCTCGTCGCGTCCCAAACTGGGGAATCGTAACATTTATCAGGCTTGGACGTTAGGTTACATAACTCTTGCACAAACTCAAGCAGAGGCAAAGGGTCCTTGGTAAATCCGTTGATTATTGGCTTTAGCAGAGTTTCCTGTGCACAGGATTTAGTCATTGATTTTCGGGCCAAAGCAAAGCTGTTGAAAGATGAAAAGTAATTTAAATCAAATTCTTCCTTTTCAAAGCAGAACTTTTGGATGTCAACTTCGGCGAAAAGTTTAACAATCGGATCTCCGACAACTTTATCAGACCAACCAGTGTCCCCTGTGCAGAAGTAGTTCCTGACGAATGTTACTAACTTGACGAAAACAACAACCCACTCTCAGGAACCCCTTCGTACACTAGGACCCACAAATACCATCAAACATAGGGTGCTGAACCGAGACATTCTAAAGATCTGTGTTTAGTGTATTTTAAGTTGTAAATTAAGTAACCTTGAAGAACTTGGTATTGTTCCTGTTGCAGCAGAGCATAATGAGGAAATCAATTAGATTGAAGAACATCGATTTAGCAGAACTAAAAGAATATGCTTAAGAATGAGAAGCTTCGGGTGAACTAAGTATGCCAGGTGTCATCAGCTGTAAGAACGATGAAAATTAAACTACCACCGGTTTTACGCGACAGCTTACCAACCGACAAAGAGTATTGTCAGAGTTTTTGCTGTTCTTTCTAGGCTATACAAAAGAACCAGGCGGATACATAACTCTGACAACCAGACTAATGAACAGTTTTACATACTATGACCATACCATTGTGCATATATTTTCAAGAAAAGTGCAGGATTTAGTCGCTTTGGGGTGTAGGAGGAGGAGGCGGTCTCCTAAGAGTAAGCGGATACCGATCCGGGATATATGATATACGGTACTACCGTTTTGACCTTATTTTCGATGAGTTATGGGCATTTGAATGGAACCCGGTCATGACCCAAAATCACAGGTGTGGATACGGAGGCTTCAGGATGAAAATACACTAAGATTCAGAGATAACTGTAATGGCAGATCATTCGAAAACTTAGAACTACAAGTCCGTATTCCGCTACTGACTTGACCCTTGCATCTCTCTAGAGATCTCTATCTCTTCGAAAGATTAAATAATTATCGTGATTATCATGACCATAATAGAGGTCACACCATTGTCGCATGATCATGACGCTTGAGAGAATATGAACAGAAATACGCTGTCATTCCGCGCACCCAGGCTAAGAATTACATATTATTGTAGTGCAATTAATATTATTGTTGTTTCAATCACTTACTGTGACGAGGAAGCTGTGTTTCATACAAAATAATGCTTTGTATGAAACACATGGGGCTTTCTCGGGCTTATTCGATAATCGCTATCTAGCCCACCTGTTCCTACTATAATAGTTCATTTATTGTGGTTCATACAGTTACTGTGTAAACATTTTTACCGCACTACCGCTATAGGTATAGTAGTGCAGTATATCGATGCTAATGTTGTTACCAGCTGCTATGCGAAGAGATAGAACTTAGCTTATCGGACACAGCGGGGCCCGACACAGCATTCCACAGTGTCACTATAAGCAACTTACCGGACACACAAAATACCAATATTGTAATCCACTTTCTCACAAACTGAATCATTAATTTGACCAATCGGCTGTTTTGAGTCGCATAGTCCATGACATTATTTAATTGTTTTTCACAAGCATCCAGGATATATTGATTAAAAGAAAATCACAGGAAACTTCCCCTTCATCACGACCCTATATTTACCAGGCTGGCTAAGACTCTCAAAGAGTTGGACATTGGATCACCCCAAGATGGGACCCGTAAAGATATTGTCTCCGCCCAGAACTCAGCGGAACCATCCCAAGCTGGAAGTGTGCCCGCATCCCTAAAGAGAAGGAGTCAGATCAACCTTGTAACTAACAGTAAACCACTTACCGTCATGGCGGTACAACCTGGTAAGTGGTATGTTATTTCTCCATCACAATTGTGACCCGAGTATAAGCTGTTGTTGTGACTTAATTAATTTGAATAAGTTCTTGTTGTTCTTCCCAAGATCCAGATCAACCTAATAATTCCTTGGTAACCATGGTAACCATGGTAATGATTCCAATTTAGCTTGATTCACTATTGCACCTATTCTTTGGTAACCATGGTAACCATTGTACCTATTCCTTGGTAACCATGGTAACTATGGTAACCACACAGGTGAGGAATTCACGGTTGACGAGTTTGGTAACCCCACAATGGGTGGAATGGAACCTGTCTTTATCGGCAGTCTTGGTCCTGAGAAGAAAGATGATGACAGCGATAAGATGAGAATGGAAATCGATCAGTACAAGAAACCAGGTAAAGAGGGGAGTTTGCTAATTTGTTTGTTGGTTGTCATAGAAACCAGGTAATTTCTATGTAGTCCTATACTATGTACTATGTAGTTGTCATAGAAACCGTGGGAGTAAAATTTATTATTTTTATCGCCAGCTTGTTCTATTTTATAGATGTCTCCACATTTAGTTAGTGCCAAAATATATGGCATTTATCATGGCCAAAAACGGTTTGTCTCTCATCGTGAAATGAACCGTGTAGACAGCAGCAGCTGTGTGACATGTGCAGAACACAAACTAATTATTAGATTATTAGAGTTGCATGTTCTAAAACTGTCTTGCCTCGGGAGGGGAGCCCAAAATAAACTTCACCGATACTGTATTGGAGGTTTTAACGTGGTGTCTAAATGTCTGGATATGCCCGGCAGTAGCTTCACAAATACATGTTCTGTGGGAAACATTCGAATTACGTTAAAAACCTCGAGAACGTGTTATGTGTGAGAACTCAGGAAAGGCGGTAAGTCTCGAAAGGTGCTGATGGATGAATTCGAGTATAATTCCGAGAAAATGTGCCTCCGGTTCGTTTTCAGTTAACAGGAAAATAGAGGTAGTAGTGCCAGGGCTGTGTTTAATTTAGGCGCCCTCATAGGAACATTAAACAGCAAAATCTACTTTCTCACTTGACCTTGTCCACATGTACCTATGCACTATGCATTCCATTATAAGAAACATAGTTGGAGCATCTAACCCATATGACTCCCTCGTTACCCACCCTACCTTACCCCATATTACCATGGTAACCACCCAACCCTCAGTAACCACACACTATATCCCCCATTCTAGGTACCAGGACGGTTGGGGCGCCTCTGAAGCGACGTGCTACTAAAGGGCAGGTCACTGTAGGAGAGGTCCCCTCAACTGTCACCCTCAAGCCAGCTGATACCCACTACGCCCAACCTGATTATGTCAGGGGAACAGGTAAATAACTAGTAGGATACACTTTAGTGTGGTTAGGGGAACAGGTACAGTAATTGTTGTCAGGAAACAGGTTGTTTGTGTACCCCCCCTCAATATATCGTTGTTTGTCAATTCTTGGTTTCTCTATCATGTTTATGTCTACTCTCGCTCGACTCACCTACCACAAAAAATTACAAACACAACTCTGACGCCCTCTTTCTTCCCCTTTGCCCGGATATGAACACCAAATAATGTACTGAGTAGGTGCTTCTCCAGATTGCTACAAGCCCCCTCCCCCTTGTCCGGCTACAAGCAGAAGGTGCTACTTTCCACGGCTCCCTTCATGAGAGTAGTTCAATAAGATCATAACGTTCATTTACCTCCCCCTCTCTATCTCCCTCTCTCTCTATCTCTCTCTTTATCTTTCTCTCTTCCCACGTATCTTGTCTTGTTTCTATTATTCATTCTCTCCTTTTCTAAATGTCTCACAATAAATCTAGCTTCCCATTATTTCGCTTTCTATGCTATTTTCATAATATTATTGTGAATTATCATACACTATTTTCCTACAATCTATAATGTTTGTCAGTTGTATGTTGACCCCTGATTTGTTGTATACTGACAGCAGTATATTTTTTGTTATAGTGCTATGGGTTAGTCTAGGCTCTAACAATCTAAAACATCTCCATTTCCATCTCCTAGCGAGCCAGATGCCCCAGTACGCCACCTATTCCATGTTCTAACACACATCCCTCCTATAGCGGGCCAGATGCCCCAGTACGCCACCTATTCCATGTTCGGGGCTGGCCCTGTTCTAACACACATATCTCCACCTCCTATAGCGGGCCAGATGCCCCAGTACGCCACCCACTATGGGGTCAAAACGCGCGTTTTTCCGGTTAGGCTCACCAAAATAAGTGAACTGCTTTTGTTGTTGGGTGAGAGTCCTTGGGGAAGCATGTGATCCTGTCACAATTACCATCAAACATAGGGTGCTGGACCAAGACATTCTATAGAGACTTGTGTTTAGTGCATTTTTAAGTTAAGTAAACTTGAAGAACTTGGTAATGTTCCTTCTGCAGCAGAGGATCCCCCTAAGGATAATGAGGAAATCAATGAAGGATTATTAAAGAAAACATCAATTTAGCAGAACTAAAAGAATATGCTTAAGAATCAGAAGTTTTCGGGTGAACTAAGTATGCCAGGTGTCATCAGCTGTAAGAACATTGAAAGTAAAACTATCACCGTTTATGGGTGACAGCTCACCAACCGACAAAGAACATAATATATTATATATGAGATATTGTCAGAGTTTTCGTTGTTCTCTCTAGGCTATACAAATGAACCAGGCGGATATATAACTCTGACAACTAGGCTAATGAACAGTTATATGACCATACCATTGTGCATATATTTTCAAGAAAAGTGCAGGATTTAGTCGGTTTGGGCCGTTATAGGAGGAGGCGGTCTCCTAAGACTAACCAGATACCGATCAGGGTAATGATATACGGTACTACTAATTGAATAACAAACTAGTAGTACTGTGGATACGAAGGCTTCAGGCAGAAAATACACTAAACTTAAACTTCACAGATGGCTAATGGCGGATCATTCGAAAACTTAGAGTTACAAGTCCGCATTCAGCTACTGACTTGCCTTGCTCGACCCTTACCTCTCTCTAGCTCTTCGAAAGATAATTATCGTGATTATCATGACCATGACAGAGAGACACCATTGTTAGAGTCTTTGTTGACCATAAAGCATGAGAGAATATGAGCAATATGCCCATGAGAGAATCAGTAGGAATACTACCAGAATCGGTCATTCTGTGCACCCATGCTAAGAAATACATATTATAGTGCAATTAATATTATTGTTGTTTCAGACACTGTGACATGTAAGCCCCAAGTAAGCACAGTTGTGTTTCATACAAATTACAAAATAATACTTTGTATGAAACACAGCTGGGCTTACTCGACATAGGGCATTGCGATAGTAAGGCAAGTTTTAGCGTGCCCGCCATGTAGGGGGAACTGCGTTACCAAATCGATACCCCACCTGTCTCTACTATATAGTTCATGTGGTTCATACAGTTACTTTACAAACTTTTTCACCGCACTAGTAGTGCAGTATATCGATGCTAATGTAGTTACCAGCTGCTGTGTGAAGAGGGGGAACTTAGCTTACCAGACACAGCATTCCACACTGTCATTATAATTAGCAACTGGCCGGACACGAAATATCACTTGTACTTTCTCACAAACTGAATCAATAAGTTGAACCAATCGGCTGTTTTGAGTCACATAGTCCAAAATAAACACTATTTAGTTGTTTTTCACTAATATCCAGAAAATATTGATTAAGAGAAAAATCACGGGAAAATTCACTTTAGCACGCCTCTATTTCTCAGGCTAGCGAAGACTCTCAAAGAGTTGGACATTGGATCACCCCAGGATGGGACCCGTAAAGATATCGTATCTGCCCAGAACTCAGCGGAACCATCCCAGGCTGGTAGTGTGCCTGCATCCCTGAAGAGACCCTCAGTCTAGTTGGAACATTGATTGTCATTTGGTGAATGGCAGTACCGCGTACAACCTGGTAAGTGGTATGTTATTTCTCCATCACAATTGTGACCCGAGTATTAGGTTCTAGTGATTAGAACAATGAAAGTTTGAAGTTGTTGTTGTTCTTCCCAAAACCCAAATCAACCTGGTAACCATGGTAATGATTCCTTATAACCCAATTTACCTCAATTCACCATTGCACCTATAATTCCTTCGTAACCATGGTAACCATTGCACCTATCCCTTGGTAACCATGGTATCCACC
>AVPN01000056.1:77087-91467 GCA_000695325.1 Pleurobrachia bachei | reverse complement strand
GAGAGAGAGAGAGAGAGAGAGAGAGAGAGAGAGAAAGAGAGAGAGAGAGAGAGAGAGAGAGAGAGAGAGAGAGAGAGAGAAAGACAGAGAAAGAGAGTGAGAAAGAGGGAGAGAAAGAGAGGGAGAGAGTGAGAGAAAGAGAGAGAGAGAGAGAGAGATAGAGAGAGAGAGAAAGTCGAAAGATAGTGGATATTAGGTTGATAAGAAAAAGGTAAACGACATAATATGCTATTATATCAGGGCAATACCGCGAAAAATGATTTCTGAATGATAAATGAAAACATGCAGAGTATATGCAGCTTCCCTTGCAGAATGAAGGATGCCACAAATTTGCGGGTGGGGCTACAAATCATTCTATAGATTACCATTTCATGTTACGCAAACGCTATCCAAGTCACGCTATAATATACCTTTTGACGTAGATAGATCATTGCAGATCATCATTATTCGACGACAGCTATACTAATCATCCCCATTTTCTTCAGTTTAAAATATTTTAATTAAATGGATCATTGGGCGTGACAGTAGCCTTACTGCACCACGCCCCTAGTGCACCCCCTTCTTTGTCGCACTATAAAGAAGGACGTTGCTCTGCCTGTTTCTCAGTTTTATATGAATAAATATAACTTTCTTTCTAACGTTATTTTATATTATTATATGCAGTGCTCGTTGCGAATAAAATGAGGCGGTTAATTGTATAACCATTTTTAAGTTTGTGTTAGAAGCACATCATTTCCTCCTTTGGTCGTGAGGTGGACAAAAGGTAAAGGACGGGTTGTGGAACATAGGTAACTAAGCAGATATATAACATGTTAAATATTCAGTAACCTTTTTCTTTTATATGGGAGGGGACACGTACACTGAAGTTGGTCACACACGTTGACAAAAACTTAGGTTCGAAGTTCGAAGTTTCACGGAAATATGGAATAAACCATTTTTGACTGAGAAATAATTTCCAAGAGACGAATTTCATTTCCAAGTTTACCAAAAATTCCAAAAACTGTGAAATTTACTCAGTATGGAAGCCTCAAGAGATGTACCAGTGGAAAATTAGCCTCTTGTAAACGATTTCTCAGTCAAAAATGGTTGATTCCATATTTCGGATTTCCGCGAAACTTTTAGCTCCAAGCTTTAAAAGTGTGTGTGTGTCACGAGGTTGAAATCTCAACACGCACGAACAACTTCAGTGTGTCTCCTGCCTATGACTTAATATGATTTTTAACTTATATTGAACAATAATGGAAGATGTATCATTTTTCAGCTTAAGCTATAATGAATTCCAGTTCATTCTGTCACAGGAGTGGTTTCTCCAGCAGCTCAAAAAACAACAATAAGATCGACAATGGAAGATCGTAAGTTAATGCTCGATTTGTTTTGTTCGAAATCCGGGTGCGGGGAAGGAGGGTCGATGACATGAAAAATGTGTGGACCACTGGTAAATGGCTGTTCTCATATTTTGTTCATCAAGCGAGGAACATTTTGAACTGTCAGAGCATTGACCCAGCCCATATTATACTTTCACGGAACGCGTGAGAACTGTGGTCAGAGCATTGGCCTAACAGTCAATCAATGACAATGTTAACAACCATATATTCAATGGCAGGTTTGTCGCCTATGCCACGAAGTTGGGTTACGACAGAAAACTAGCGGACATAGCGGTACAACGACTGGGAGGGACAGCCAGTACCAATGATCTTCTGAGGACGGTTATCAATCTTCACAGGTGTGTACAGGCTGCATACTTGATTTACCATCGTAATGCTCAGGAACCGACCAAATCAGGAAATACTGGTCCCCAATTGGCGGATAACCAGTCACGTGACCTAAATAACGAGTTATGATTGCTTGTTTACTTGTGTCGGTCGGTCCAAGTCACGCTATAATATACCTTTTGACGTAGATAGATCATTGCAGATCATCATTATTCGACGACAGCTATACTAATCATCCCCATTTTCTTCAGTTTAAAATATTTTAATTAAATGGATCATTGGGCGTGACAGTAGCCTTACTGCACCACGCCCCTAGTGCACCCCCTTCTTTGTCGCACTATAAAGAAGGACGTTGCTCTGCCTGTTTCTCAGTTTTATATGAATAAATATAACTTTCTTTCTAACGTTATTTTATATTATATGCAGTGCTCGTTGCGAATAAAATGAGGCGGTTAATTGTATAACCATTTTTAAGTTTGTATTAGAAGCACATCATTTCCTCCTTTGGTGCACTCCACCTGTTTTCCATTTCCTGCCCAACACCTTGTATCCATTGATTAATGATTGCAGATATAACATGTTAAATATTCAGTAACCTTTTTCTTTTATATGGGAGGGGACACGTACACTGAAGTTGGTCACACACGTTGACAAAAACTTAGGTTCGAAGTTCGAAGTTTCACGGAAATATGGAATAAACCATTTTTGACTGAGAAATAATTTCCAAGAGACGAATTTCATTCCTGGTACCTCTCTCAAGACGTTTGCTAATCCAGTTCCCAGTTTACTAAAAATTCCAAAAACTGTGAAATTTACTCAGTATGATATTGAGTATGGAAGCCTCAAGAGATGTACCAGTGGAAAATTAGCCCCTTGTCAACGATTTCTCAGTCAAAAATGGTTGATTCCATATTTCGGATTTCCGCGAAACTTCAAGCTTCAAGCTTTAAAAGTGTGCGTGTCACGAGGTTGAATTCTCAACACGCACAACCAACTTCAGTGTGTCTCCTGCCTATGATTTTACATGATTATTAATCGAATATGTATCATTTTTCAGCTTATAATGAATTCCAGTTCGTTCTGTCACAGGAGTGGCTTCTCCAGCAGCTCAAAAAACAACAATAAGATCGACAACGGAAGATCGTAAGTTAATGCTCGAATTAGCGTTTCATTGACATGGAAAATGTGTGGGCCGCCGGTATAGCAAGAGCTATTCTCTTTGCTTACACCGTTCAATAGAAGACCTATTCTCATAATTTGTTCATCAAGGATGAACACAGTACATGCTCAATCAACTGTCAGAACATTGGCCTGACCCTATTCGGAATGTGCGAGAACTGTGGTCAGAGCATTGGCCTGACAGTCAATATCAATGACTTCTAACAACCATCTTTTCACTCGCAGATTTGTTGCCTACGCCACCAAGTTGGGTTACGACCGAAAACTAGCTGACATAGCGGTACAACGACTGGGAGGGACAGCAAGTACCAATGATCTTCTGAGGACGGTTATCAATCTTCACAGGTGTGTACAGGCTGCATACTTGATTTACCACCGTAATGCTCAGGAACCGACCAAATCAGGAAATACTGGTCCCCAATTCGCGGATAACCAGTCGCGTGACCTAAATAACGAGTTATGATTGCTTGTTTACTTGTGTCGGTCGGTTCTTGTTTCACATCTAGCTCTTAGTTTTTAGCCAGAAAAAGTTGGAGCTTGATTGGCCAAGTTGCTATTCCGAACTCGAATTTGTTAATTAACGATAATATGTTAGATGTTTCATTAATGATAATAATTTATTTTCAGCGAAAAGAAGAAGCTGCAGGAGATGAAAGAAAAAGCATCAGAAATTATCAAGACTGGGTGTCGAATGAGAACGGGGATCTATTGAAAGAGCGAAGATGACAGATATCCGAAAATGATGCTTTGGTGCAGTGGACTCTAAAGTAGTGGAAACGCGAGCTAGAGGAATCTAACTATACCGATGCACAGTGCAATGACCCTATCACTTCCAGTTGTGAATCTTCTGTACTCCAGTCGGCCAAGTTTACTCAATACAGACAGAGATCTATTAAATTATAGAGTATGAATTGGATCGATAAAATTGAGAGGGGGACAATTCAATAGAATTATTAATATAAACTTCTATGTCAGCCCGGGGCTAAATGGCCCTATAAGCGGGGAAATCCTCTTGGTAAACCAGGGTCCGGCTGTACGAATTCAGAGAGATATGTAGATATTTATGTGTGGGGAAACCAGGAACCGACCGAATCAGAAAATACTAACACTTGATTGGCTGATAACCAGTCACGTGACCTAAAATTGCTCAAGACTAACGTTGTTTACTTGTTTCGGTCGGTTCCTGGGTGAAACACTGTAGGGATATTTTTGTATTTGGTAAATAGAAAAGTGGGGTTTTGGCCGAAATGTGAAATTTAGTATAGAGTATTCTTACTTTTTTGAAATATTAAATTTAGTTGCTGTTAAATATGGGTATATAATATTTTGTGTTAATTTAAATTAAGTTGGTCTATGATTCTTGTCTTAAAACAGTTCTTTCACTATCAAATACATGTTCTTATTCACAAACTGTGCCATGAGTATGGAGTATAACATAAGCTAGATACTTTAATTCTCAATCTATAACGTACGTACGTAGTATACTTGTGCATCATCACATCTAATCTGATATTGGTGGGTTACAGCTTGGGCTTGGGATCTAAAACTTTATGAAGTCATATTTGAGAGCTTTTTGAAAACCCTGAAACTGCAAAATCAATCAAAATCTGTCAAGCGTTATTATTTGAATTCTGAAATCCCTGTTACTGCAAAGTGCAAACTTTTAGTAAGACATGCAATCCAGAATCTGTCAAGCGTTATTATTTGAAAGATTTCTGAAAACCCTGCATTCTGTAATTGTAACTACAAAGTGCAAACTTTTAGTAATCATTCAGAATCTGTCAAGGCCGGCGGCGACAACTTCAACTATTTGCATGCATTCCTGCGAAATTGGATGTCAATCCTCCACCTTTCAATATAGAGTTTCTGTAAGAGGAGTTAGCATGAATCAAGGGTATTGCTGCATGGCCCCTATATATGTATACATGTTACAGTTGCCTGAATTATAGACATGGAAGTGTTTGAGTAAACTCTAAAATAATTATAAACTTCCAGCATATACATCTTTTTACATGAGGATGAGAAGCGATCTAGTGAAAAGTTTAACCAAATTACCCCAGTCCGCCCAAAAATGCGGTATCATCAGATGAGTAAGTGGAGTTTTAGATATCTATGGTTCACTTTGTAGAGATATTGATAAAATGTGTTTTTGGTCGGTGCACTGTACCCAGGGGGAGGGGGTCACCAATCAGCCACGTGGTGCTGGTGTGGCTATTGATATCCATTATTGTAATGAGAGAGAGGGTGAGAGAGAGAGAGAGAGAATGAGAGAGAGTGAGAGAGGGAAAGCAAAAAAGTGGGGTAGAGGGGGAGATTGAGAAGTGCAAAGTAAAAGAGCAAACGAGGGTTGGTGAGTGAGACAAATGGGACACAAATTGATATTGCTAAAAGCTGCTCCTTTTTTCTCTTGATTGCCCCCATTTGACTCGTTCCAGAAGAGCGTGAATTCTCACTCTTTCTCTGTCATGGTCGTCTAGAAAGTCACTTTGTATTACGTTGAATCTCTAATAGTAAGGACGAAAGTATCAGTGGGGTTGGTGAATTTCAAAATTTATCTGTGCACAGCTGTGAGCCCAGGTACCTCCTACTTTTTTCGTTTTGGCAGTAAAATATTTTGGCAGGAAAAGTGGAGAACCTCTGAACGGTTGGAGGAATCGATCTACCCCGCTAGACAGTTTCCTGAGCTCATCTCCCAACCTCACTGACACTGTTATATTTTGGGGCCCATAATTTAAATTGCAAATCACTGTATTGTCATCACGCCCTATTTTTAGTAAAACGTCATCAAAGTTTGGTTCAAACATCATGGACACTATGTCACTAAATAATCAGATGACCACGGAAGAAGATCGACCACCATTACCCGGAGGAGTTGAGGAGGACAAGGAAGAGCTTCTAACGGAAGTGCAGAAGGATTACTTTAAAATCATGCTTGGAGTGATTGGATTTTTAATTATCTGTGGAAATCTGTTTGTCATAGCAATCATGAAAAGGTAAATACACCACATGGACATGTAACAGTGGTCATCCGACATAATTTTCATGTCTCGACGTGGGTTTCGACGTACGATTTGGCGCTGATCTACCATCCAGATGGTATATTCGTGCCACGCAATTTTTCTGTAAAAATTTTTTGTAAACTTTTACAACTCATTTTCTACTTTGAACATATAACATCAATGGCGTGAATATACCACTATAGATTTCTGAAAACCCTGCATTCTGCAACTGCAAGTTTTTTTACAATCAGGATGAGAACCGATCTAATGAAAAATTTAACCAAATTACTCTATACATGGAGTATGCTCATCAGATGAGTAAGTGGAGTTTTAGATTGATTATCCATGGTTCACTTTGTGAAGATATTGATAAAATGTGTTTTTGGTCGGCGCACTGTACCCAGAGAGGGAGGGGGGGGGTCATCAATCAGCCACGTGGTGCTGGTGTGGCTATTGATATCCATTATTGTAATGAGAGAGAGAGAAAGAGAGATAGAGAAAGCAAAAAAGTGGTGGGGTAGAGGGTGAGATTGAGGGGGAAGAAGTGCAAAGTAAAAGAGCAAACGAGCTGTGGTGAGTGAGACAAATGGGACACAAATTGATATTGCTAAAAGCTGCTCCCTTTTTTCTCTTGATTGCCCCCATTTGACTCGTCCCAGAAGAGCGTGAATTCTCACTCTTTCTCTACATGGTCGTCTAGAGAGTCACTTTGTATTACATTGAATCTCTAATAGTAAGGACGAAAGTGTCAGTGAGGTTGGCGAATTTCAAAATTTATCCATGAGGTACCTCCTATTTTTCTGTTTTGGCGGGAAAATAATTTGGCAGGAAAAGTGGAAATCCCTTTAAAGCGGTTCGAGGAATCGATCTACCCCAAGACAGTTTTGATTAGCCCATGACTTCGAACTTCACCGACACTATTGTCCCTAAAATTTTCTGCTATAATTCGAATTGCGAATCATTGTGTTATCGCCATATATATTATAAGTACAGACGGACCCCGATTTAGTGACATCCTCGGGGGATGGGCACTAAATCGGGGTCAAATACCGTTAATTTCCTATATCGGGGAAAATTTATCCTGTCACTAAATCGGGGTGTCACTAAATCGGGGGTCACTAAATAGGGGTCCGACTGTATATATATATATTTTTAGTAAAACGTCATCCAACATCATGGATACTATGTCGCTGAACAATCAGATGACCACAGAGGAGGACCGGCCACCACTACCCGGGGGAGTCGAGGAGGACAAGGAGGAGCTCTTAACGGAAGTGCAGAAGGATTACTTTAAAATCATGCTTGGGGTCATTGGCTTTTTAATTATCTGCGGAAATCTGTTTGTCATAGCAATAATGAAGAGGTAAATAGATGTGAAATATTTTGCCTCAGGAATATGGAGTCTTTTTCCAATGGGAAAGAAGTCAATTAAATAGTTTCTTTAGATGACCATAAATTAAACCTACCAACCATTCAATTAGACCTTATAGTTTACTAGATTTCATCATTAAAAAACATGTGACCCCTATAGGTATCCGAGAGTCCGGACTGTCTCAAACACCTTCATTATTTCTCTGGCGATTAGCGACCTAATCGTAGGCCTTCTCACGGTTCCCGTGACCATTACATCTCTACAGATGGACCGATGGGTCTTTGGCAACGGTAATATTAAACTTAGAATACAGTTGCCTTATATTGTCACTAAATAGTTCAAAATCAAGCTATAATTTAGTCAAATTGGATTAAATACTAAAAAGGGGGAGGTCTTTTGACTGTAATCTAACTCCTTGATCGTTCGACTATAATTTAAATCCTAATTGATATTACTCTGCAGGTATGTGTCATATATCGGCCTTCATGGACAACATGGCCATTATCGCTAGCATATGGAACCTAGGTAAGATAATGTGTGTGTATTAAACATTATATTACCACATTTAATTAATCGGGTTTATTGGACAGTATGTAACGCAAGCGTCATCTAAGATCAATGTGAACATTCATAGCACGTATGAGCAACAAAATCCAAACTAAACCATATTGTATTTTCAGCCATGAGTATTACATAATCCAAACAAAACCGTTGTAATTGTATTTTCAGCAATGAGCAGCATAGACCGATACGTGGCCATTACCCTACCTCTTCGGTACAAGAGTATCATAACCTACAAAGTGGCTTACTGGATGATTGTTCTGGTGTGGGTTATTTGTTCCATCCTCGCTCTTCTGCCAATTCTAGGTGAGATTGTAAACTTTATCTCTAATTAAGCTTAACTTCCAGAAGCTTTCCTGCCAATTCTAGGTGAGCTTGTGGAGCTACAACTTTATCTAACTCCCCTAACTCAACTATATCACATGGTTACATGTTTGTAGTCTGGGTATAGAAAGAGAGAGAGGTACCAAGAAACACAGACTTAACGTGATCTGATAGATAAGGAGAGGGCGCGTGCAGCAGTGTATCAGATAGGCCATAAGTGATTATATTACCCCCACTGAAAATTTGTGACAACAAAATTGCATCATCACAAGATATAATATATCTGCATCACCCCATTGTGCTCTCATTTTGACATAAAATTAAAATATCATCACCACACCCTACCACATTATTATATACTCATGATTTTCACCAATCAAAACTTGCTCGCTAGTTACAGTATCTAGGTCCGTGAGCAATGCGACATACGTCTATAAGTGTCCACAACGTAATTCAAGCCACGCAGCACATCGCTTGTGTACTATTTGAGAGCGAAATCACAATCACTAATCACTATGAACCATATTCTAACCCTCGCACGAAATAGAATATAGCTAGGCAGGAACGGTCCGACAAAAATGATAAAATAAACAATTCTATCTGCACCAAACCAAACTCCATCCTTCCACCAAACCAAACCAGACTCCAACAAACTAAACCAAACCAAACTCCACCAAACCAAACTAAATTTCACTCTTCCAGTCCTACAGGTTGGGATGAGTACATGTATAGCCAATAATTCTAAGTGAGATTGTGGAGCAACATGACTTTTTCTTAACTTAACTCCCCTAACTCATCTATACATCACATGGTTAAATGTTTGTAATCTGGGTATAGAAAGAGAGAGGTACCAATAGAAACACAGACAACGTGATCTGGTTGATAAGGAGAGGGCGCGTGCAGCGTATCGGATAGGCCATAAGTGATTATATTACCCCCAAGTTGACAACAAATGAAAGTTGCATCATCACAATAGATAATATATCTGCATCACCTCATTGTGAGCTCATTCTGACATCAAATTAAAATCTCATCACCACACCCTTCCACATTATACTCACGATCTTCACCAATCAAAACTAGCTCGGTAGTCTATCGTCTACTGTCATTCAAGTCACGCCAAATCACAATAACTATAATAAACCAACCTACCAACACGATATCTTTAAAACAACTCCATCCTTATACCACTGACAGCCAGGCACCTTCGGGTCGCAGTGCGAGGTACAGTCGAACCATTAGCCAAACCAAACCAAACAAAACCAAACTCCACCAAACCAAACCAAACAAAACCAAACTAAACCCCATCACCACAACTCCACCAAACCGAACTGATCCATCCTCTTACATGCAGGCTGGGACGAGTATATGTATAGCAGAAAGAGCTACAGCTGTGGGATTCTGGGACAAATAAGGGATTACTTTCTGGTATTTCTGGTCGTTGGAATTGGGGCACCTCTCTCAGTTACCATATACTGCTATGTAAACATTGGATACTGTGCCATTCAACACTCCTTAGGTAAGATTTAAACAACCAATCAGAACTCGTTATTTAGGACACGTGACTGGTTACCAACCAATCAGGGACCAGTACTTCCTGATTCGGTCAATTCCTGGTAAGATTAATAATAATAATAAAAAGCATTTGTATACACGCTCATACCATATAGATCACTGAAATTAAAAACCTAGTTATTTACACGGCGATCAGAGCGGTTCACCTTTGCCAAAATAACTAAATTCTAAATAGCAAAAACAGATTCAAACAATTTATACCAATCAAGCTATAAAATGAGTTTTTAGTCGGGTGGACACACACGCCCATTTCGGCATGTTAATATTTCCTTAATTCCGTCCTTACAACCGTCCGTACTATAGCTTGACTGCATGCCGAACCCAGTAAATGCAACTTCCTAATTTGTGATTCTATTCGATTTGCCAACAACTGTCATAAAACAAGCGAAGCCTCAAACTTGTTTTTTTTTTTTTCTAACCCTTCCTTGGATTTGGAAACAGGGTCGAGCAAGGCAACCTCAAACCTGTTTACCAATTATTGGAACCTCGTTTATAGCGCACGGAAGATAAATTCCACATTTTATGTATAGCATTTTATATTGTTGAAAAGGCGGATGGGATGAAAACTATGTATGTGAGGAGGCACGTCCGGGGGGCGTGGGAGGTCAAGCATCTTATCTGTCATTCTCAAATTAGGCTCAGACTTTTATTTCGAATTCAAGGACCGGTTACAAAAATGCAAATATCACATGTGGATAGATAACAACCCTACGTACTGCGTGGTTTGGTATTCACATAATATTTTGTAGTATATATGCTATCTAGATTCTAACAGATTTCTAAATCATACAATCAAGGACCGGCATAATTATTCAAAATATGAGACATGAGATAATAGCATTTTTCTATAGCAGCCGTCAGTAGGGGCCAGCTTATTGAAGCATCACACACGTACTCACACTAAATAAACCAAGACAAGAACAGCGAGTAAAGACACATGAGCCACTGGCCCCCTCTAGCCATTGTATCTTGGTAATCCGTTCGGCAGAACCGAGTACTAGGCCCCCAGGTTCCATAGAACCTCTCAAATATCTCTGTGGCAATACCAATTCGGAAGAACCGTTATATTAGATACGTGTGTTTCTTTGTGTGTGTTTAAACAGGGCGATATATTTGGTTGAAAAGTCCCACATTTACTGAACAGTTGTTGCACATGCCTTAATATACCGGTTTTGTGGGTTCGACAGATTTCTGATTTTGAAAAAAAGCATAGGAAGAGCAACATCCTATCCGAAGAAAATTAAGCTCATTTCGAAAGACAACAAAACCGAATTATGTCACCACATGCCGAATTTTCAAACTATTATTTTAGCGTCACGACAAGACAAGAAGCCAAAAAGCCGAAACCAGTTTGGAGCGATGGCCAACACCGGGACGGCGAGTGGGGCAGGAGGAGGAGGGGCGAGTGGGATAGCTCAGCAGCGTCATGCCGTCAAGAAACGAAACCTCAAGTAAGTTAAACTAATTGTCTGGTCAATACTATGACCACAATTCTCGTGCCGATGCTCTAACAAGTTATTATGTAAGACATATAACACGTCGTAGAAACAGAATTCTTCCTGCCATGCATATTGCTAAGACCCGCTCTAACAGTCACTCAATATTACTATTTCAGGATCTCAGCGACTATATTCACGATCATTGGAGCGTTCATGGTGTGTACCTTGCCCCTGTTTGTAATGGGCCTTTTCAACATCTGCGGGATCAACTTCAAGACGAAGCAAATCACTGACATGGTGAGTACGGCCAATCATCTGTGATCTGGCGGCGCCATAACCCGATCCAAGGGCCGCCAGATATATAATATTTTTTTAAGTTGTATGATGTGCGCATCGTCTACGATCATTTGAACGAATTTCCAAGTGGGTATAATAATGGGGGAATACGTCACAACAATTAAATATCTACAAAAGTATCAAACATATTTATATTTTTTGTTAGAAACTGAATTCACAATCATTTGATTCAAAGACTCCAGGTAAATTTATGCCAGGGTGTTCCAGTCGCAAGTTATAAGACGTATCAGAATCGTCCAATAAGTACAGATAGTGAGATGAGGGGTATCGTCATCATAGTATCAATCCACTCCATCATATCCTACATAAACTATCAGCCAAACTCCAATAGAGATCAAAGAAAGGGGGCTAGGACAAATCCCGATAACACTACTAGTATCACTCTTAGTATTAGTACCGACAAAACTACTAATATTAGCTATTATGCTACCAATATTAGCCATAACAGTACTGGTTTTAACTGAAGTACTACTAGTGTTAGTTATACGACCACCAATAATAGCTATAACGGAACCAGTGTCCGCTGGAGTTTTACCGGCATTAGTGTCGATAGCAATATAATTAGTGTGATCAGGAGTGTTACTCGTTTCATCTGAAGTGTTACTAGTTTCAGTTTGAGTGTTACTAGAATCATCTGGATCAATTTCAACTGGATCAATTTCAACAGGAGTGTTACTAGTAGTAGGAGGTATAGTAGGAGATTCAGTAGGAAGTTTAGTAGGTGGCTTAGTAGGCGGTTCAGTAGGAGGTTCGGTAGGAAGTATAGTAGGGGGCTTAGTAGGCGGTTCAGTAGGGGCTTTAGTAGTGGGTTTAGTAGGCGGCTCAGTAGGAGGTTCGGTAGGGGATTTAGTAGGGGGTTTAGTAGGCGGTTCAGTAGGAGGTTCGGTAGGGGATTTAGTAGGAGGTTTAGTAGGAGGATTAGTATGAGGTTTATTAGAAGTTCTACGTCCAGATTTGATATAGAATAGGGAGTCTACTAAATTACTTGATGAACAGGCACACCACAAGTAGTATCTGTCACAGCATGGTATAACAGCAGAATGACCTCCCCAATCCACAGTTGTCTTGAAAGTGCTCTGAATTGAGATTTGGATTTCGTTCCTGAAATTAGCTAGTTTCTGGTAGAAATCCCTTCCAAGGTTGGTTAAAGGAGTTGACTCCGCTGGATCGACAGATACATCAAACACAAGCGGTGGGTCATGCAACACGAAACCGATTCCTCGGTTACCATTACAATCAGGCTTGGCATTTGTGGCGAAGTATATTTTGTAGCTATTCCACCTCATTGCCCATAACTCCTCAACGTCCGTGTCCGGGATGAATAAAACCCTTGAGGAGGGTGGTTGGAGGAATGAGAGGGGAACGCCGTCAAAAACACGATCTCTTGGTAGGGAAAAGCCAACGATTTGAGCGATAGATGGAAGAATGTCAAAGGCACTGGACAGTGCATTTGAAACGGTCCCTGGTTCTATCCGACCTGGCCAGGATGCGATAAAAGGTACCCGATGTCCACCCTCCCAAGTCGTCATCTTTCCAGTTGAGCCTGAGCCATAATGAGCTCTTTGATACTCTCCTACAAAGGGGAAATGAGACCCTGATAGGTCACATTTATACTCCCACGGTCCATTATCTGAAGTGAATATCACAAGCGTCTCTTCCGACACACCAAGACCATAGACAGTGTCCAAAATCTCCCCAACAAAATGATCAATTTCCATGAGAGTGTCTTCGAATGGACCAACTCGGGAGGCATTTTGGAACCTCGGGCCAGTCGCTAGGGGCACATGGGGTTGTGCTAGTGGTACATACAGAAAAAAGGGCTGTTTTCCATACACATGCTCACGAATGAAGCCTTTAGAAAAATCAATATAGTTGTTAGTAAGTTGGTTAAGGTTTGCAGGTTGCTGTACAATTTCTCTGTTTGCGTACAGAGGAATGGAGTTCGTCCACGCTCCAGCTTCACCGCAAACAGAACTTATCTTTTCATTATGAACTGGCCCATTAGTCACACAGCCCATATCGTTTGAGAACGGGAGACCAAAATAGGTGTCGAATCCGTGACTGAGAGGGTGAAACCTGTCCGTAATTCCCAGGTGCCACTTCCCCACGATTCCAGTTGCATATCCTTCCTTGCTCAGAAAGTGTGCTATCGTTTTTTCTTCTAGAGAGAGGCCACCAATTGAACTTGGTCCGAAATTGTGGATCATCCCCGTTCGTTGGGCAAGCCTGCCCGTCAGAAGTCCAGCCCGACTTGGGGTACACACGGGGGAGGCGCTGTGGTAGTCCGTGAACCGCATCCCCGCATTAGCGAGGCGGGTTATGTTGGGGGTGAAGGGATTGGAGGGGTTGTTAGGGGTGATGTCCGCATACCCTAAATCATCCGCCATAATTAGAATGATGTTGGGTTTCTCGGAGGAGACATGGTGGAGACATATCAGGAAAAGAAGCGATCTGATCAAATGTCCTGACATACTTTTCTTCTTTGAAGCAGCTGGTAACTGACAGTTACCAGGTAACTGTTGTCATGACAGTCAGTCAGGGATCTAACGGTTTACCATAAAGGATTCCTTAAAGGGATACTGACATATTTAAAAAATTTTGACTTTTTCAACGATCCTGGGTGTGGTAACTGGTTGGGAGATAAAAATATGATGAGTCGAAGTGCGAACTCTCTACTCCCTCTCGTTCTCAAGATATAGGGCCCCACCTTTTAACACTTCCTAATTGGTTATGGTATAGGGGGAGAGTTTTATTGCAAATTACATGTAAACAGGAGCCTGCTTATCTGTCAATATCTCAACTTTCACATGCACGATTTTGATCGGATTTTTTTCTGAAAGTCAGAAATGTTCTAAATTTTTA
>AVPN01000056.1:62702-75849 GCA_000695325.1 Pleurobrachia bachei | reverse complement strand
GAGAGAGAGAGAGAGAGAGAGAGAGAGAGAGAGAGAGAGGGAGATTGGTTTGGTTTGAAATATAAATTTGGACTCATCGAACAATCAAAGTATCACACTGATAAAACAAATAATGGAGTTCGATAGTCCAGCCCCATGCGAGGGACACACAGCACACAAAAAAATAAACACGCAAACAATAGTAGTGTCCCAGGGAGAGTCACAGATCAGGGGTGTCTTGCGACACGGCCTAGTAACGCTGTGGAACAATTGTGTAAGCATACGACTAAACCTAGAACGACTATCACAACACGCACTGTTCTTACGTTAAAAGATACACTCCTGTCATTGCCAATGACTCGAGTCGCTCAACAACTTGGCCGCATAGCAGTCAAAGCCCGTAGGGGTAACCAGAAACCAACAGAATCAAGTAAACAACCAATCAGAACTCGTTATTTAGGTCACGTGACTGGTTAACAGCCAATCAGGGACCATCATTTCCTGATAGGGGCTGTCAGGCCAATGGTTTGACCACAGTTCTCGCGCTTATTCAAGAAAAATGAGAATATAGGGCCAATGCTCTGACAGGAGTGTGATGGGATCGCCCTGCGGGTGGGCGAACAGATCGGCGTGACGTGCCCAATTCAACAACCATTATATTATGACTCATTGGTTGTTGAACGACTTGAGACTTATTTATAAGATCCTACATTCTGTTCCAGTTTTAACTTAACTCGGAACGGCGGAACACTATTTAAATTCCCTCTTCTAGTTTGTCCACGTGTTACTAATAAGTAACAGTGCCCTATTTCAGTTTGTTCACGTGTTACTGATAAGTATAACTCTGTCCTATTTCAGTTTGTCCACGTGTTACTGATAAGTAACTCTGCTCTAATTCAGTTTGTTCACGTGTTACTGATAAGTAACAGTGCTCTATTTCAGTTTGTCCACGTGTTACTGATAAGTAATTCTGCTCTAAATCCGATCCTGTACAGTTTTGGAACAAAACAATTCAGGGCCGCATTTGTCGATCTGATGTATTGCAGGAGCGCTCGGCACAGGAATAATAGTGTTTTCAGACACTCTCCCAGCAGGTCAGTCTGTCTTGGCAGTGTCAGTGTCTGTCTATTTTAGCAGGTCAGTCTGTCTGTCGGGCAGGTCACTGCTCACAGGTAACAATAGAGCATGCTATTTCCTAGTCACTACCATTATAATTAACAGTTAATTATCGACAGGTTGCACCAGGGTAATGTTACTAATTACAACTCTCAAAAATCTGAAGGAGGACCGGATGGGTGTGTCAAGAGAAAGATACTAAAGGTGAGCAATGTAATTCTATTAGTCGTTTACAGTCCAAAATAAACACTATATCATTGTATCCGAATTATGCGACTCAAAAACAGCCGATTGGTCAACTCATTGATGAAGTGGAACTGGATGGTTATATTTGAACTAACCCTAGTAAACACGCGATGTCAGTAAGTTGCATTTAACGCTCGGTAAGTGTCGGTATACCGACGCTTACCGATGGTTAAATGCAACTTACTGAGGCGCGGCGCTGTTTACCGACGGTTTACCGAGCCGGTAAATGCAACTTTTTGTGGGCGCGATCATTTTAAGATTTTAGTTGAAGTTGAATTTAGAGATAGAGAGATTATTGATCCTTTTTTTACTATGTAAACATATTATTTTCCTCTTTCCAGCAGTTTTATAACTTTATATGTAATTAAATTAATGTTATTATCACGGCTCACTTTTCACACTGTTATATCTTACATGAAATTGCTGCTCTGTGGAAACAGCCTCAGCCATAGCGCTCTCACTGTAGTCCAGACCACCGTGCCAGAAGTGAGAAAGGAAGTGCAACTGTAAAGTAGGGAGTGAGAGAGGAATGGTAACTGTAAAGTAGGGAGTGAGAGAGGAAGTGCAACTGTAAAGTAGGGAGTGAGAGAGGAAGTGCAACTGTAAAGTAGGGAGTGAGAGAGGAAGTGCAACTGTAAAGTAGGGAGTGAGAGAGGAAGTGCAACTGTAAAGTAGGGAGTGAGAGAGGAAGTGCAACTGTAAAGTAGGGAGTGAGAGAGGAAGTGCAACTGTAAAGTAGGGAGTGAGAGAGGAAGTGCAACTGTAAAGTAGGGAGTGAGAGAGGAAGTGCAACTGTAAAGTAGGGAGTGAGAGAGGAAGTGCAACTGTAAAGTAGGGAGTGAGAGAGGAAGTGCAACTGTAAAGTAGGGAGTGAGAGAGGAAGTGCAACTCGGTAAGTGTCGGTATACCGACGCTTAACCGACGATAAATGCAACTTACTGAGGCGCGGCGCTATTTACTGACGGTTTACCGAGCCGGTAAATGCAACTTTTTGTGGGCGCGATCATTTTGGAGGCCGTTCCTAGGAACGGCCTCCAAAATCTTTCGCTAAAAGAGCTTCGCAAGTCAAAAAACTTTATAGACGCTCACAGGGTTGATCAAATGGGTCCAGATTTCATTCTAATGTTTTAACTTTTTAAGATTTTGATTTATTCAAGCTCTACAAATGTATGATGCCTTCTAGAGGTTGTAGCCCTGAAACAAATCAAAATTTTAAAAAGTCAAAACTGGCCGTGTGTATGAAATCGTTCTGGCTACCGGTTAGAATGAAATCTGGACCCATTTGATCAACCCTGTGAGCGTCTATAAAGCATTTTTTGACTTGCGAAGCTCATTCAGCGAAAAATTTTGGAGGCCGTTCCTAGGAACGGCCTCCAAAATGACCGCACCCACAAAAAGTTGCATTTTATACCGGCTCGGTAAACCGTCGGTGAACAGCGCCGCGCCTCAGTAAGTTGCATTTAACCATCGTTAAGCGTCGGTATACCGACACTTACCGAGCGTTAAATGCAACTTACTGACATCGCGTGTTTACTAGGGTTGTTGAATAGTCAACATAAAATTTTCTGGCGGCCGCCCGTTCTGATTCTAAGATCAGGCCTGGTGACTGATGAGGCAGTCACCCCTCCACTACCAACCGCGCGAATCACGTTAACGAAGTCACCAAAAGTCAGGCCGAGTATATTTTACTCGCAGTCTCTCACCGTTACCCCCCCCCTCAACAATAACAAGAGTAGGTACAAATATACAAGACATTGAACAAGTAAATTACCACAAACACTCCACATTTAGAGGACAAGTTTTGACGATATAACAGTGACAGTCACCCCCCCCCCAATATTACTTACCACAAATTCCATATCTAGAGGACAAGTATAAGTGACACCCCTCCCCCCCCAATATTAACTTACCACTAATTCCACATTTACAGAGGACAAGTAGTGACGACATCACGCTGACAGTCATGACGGCTGCCTCCAACGAGAAGGATAATCTGGTACGTCATCCCTCCCAGCAGGCAATACGGACCCTGCCTCCCGTGTCCAGGACGATAAAGTTTGCTGACGAGTCGACCAGTGATATCATAGCACAAATCTGAGGGGAGTAGGAGGAGTGGAGTATGAGGGGTGGACTGTCGGAGGGTGTTGAACTGTTTAGTACTACCATGGCCATTTATTTTTTCTGCTATGCCAATGCTTGGCTGATCGGACAGTGACAATCATTTTCTGTCTGGCGGCGCCGACCCGAGCTGATCGCACCGTCAAACCGGGGTTTAGCGCCGCCAGAATTAGACAGGGTATGCACATAACATTAGTCCGTTAACGGACATTGTAATGTATCCTGATCATGAAGCTTCACGTGAAGCATCATGATCAGGAGGGGCCAAATACGTGAATTTGTATTCTGAGAAGTGACCCGCTCAGTACAGTTCTGTCTTGTTGAGTAAGGGGGAATTCCCCCTTACTCAACAAGTTCTGTCAGAGCATTGACCTGCCTCTGACAGTCTGACAGGCCAGACAAGCAATTGTATCATATTCTTCTTACCCGGTGATGATCATTGAGCAATAGTAATGAGAGAGAAATTCGTGGCTATCTTGAGTGGAGATCTGTGTTCTATTTCCTTTATAACCGTAATATATTCTACCTGTGAAACGTGATCTATGTTAAATAATCATTAATTTATTTATTGTGTAAAACTATAATGAATAATTTGTCGTTGTTGTGTACAGTAAGTGTAAAAACTTAAACTCACGAAATTAAAAATGGGGGAAAGGTATTTAATTAACTTTTGAAACACTTTTACAGATTTTACAGTAGAAATAAGCATGCGGGAACACTCGGGTAAAAAATGACAGCTTTCAGTATAATAACAACCATAAATATAAGTTAAATAAAATATTTTTTAAGAGTTTAAATATTTAAGAAAAAGTATAAAATAAAATAATTTCATGCAAAATTGAGTTTCAATCTCAAACACTTTCAAACACTTTCAAACTTGAGTCCAGTAATTTAATACGGCTTCTGTACTAGCTTCGACACCTTAAATAAGAGTTTATTTTTTATTGTTTTTATTAATTTAATTAGTCCATTAGTCCACTGAGGAAAGATGTAGACCGCTCCGGGGGTACGTGAGAGCAATAAAAAACTATCTGGAAGGAAGGATCTGATGATTGTTCATTTGCAGATCTGTACTAGGGGATCTCGTGACATCTAGAAGGGGATCACGTGACATCTAACAGGATCACGTGACAGGGTATCACGTGACAGGATCATGACGTCATCACTTTACAGGGTGGTAGGTGCTGCGGGGAGCTCAGTTGTTGTTGTGGTTTCCAACAGGGAATCCTTGATCTCTTGGATCACAACAGGGTTGAATCTGAGATGGAAGGAAGGTTGTGAGAAATGTGTCATAGCGCTGGCCAGCGCCCGGGTTAGTTGTCACGGAAACTGAACTAAAGAAATATAAATTTGCTTCATCAAAAACGAGGTAACTAGGGAATCAAGTCAATATAAATCACGGCATACTAATCGGGATAAGGGAAGAAGAGATTACTCAAAATCGGGGGGTAAAGGAATCGTTTCAACTTACTTCCACTTTTGTGCGATCTTGGCAGCCCGTTGTGTCTTCCTCAGAGCTTGCTCACTCATGGGTCGTGTCTTCTTTCCGGAGGAGGTAGTGGATGTCTTGGGTCGGGCCATAGTTGTACAGTGATGCTAGTCAGAAGAGTTGTGGTTAGAGAAAGGAATGTTGGGGTTGGTGCCCAAGAGGGGAAGCGGATACGCAAAGGGGGCGGGTGGGTCTTGGGTCGGGCCAACAGTGTGTTTGATGCTATCAGAAGAAATTTTTAGATATTTCAAGGGGTTTTGGTTAGAAGAAGGACTCGATAAATGTTAGGGATTGGTGCACAAGAGGGGAAAGGGGGTACAGCAAGGATGCGGTAAGGATCAGGGGGATTAAAAACTCAGTGAATTAATCGTTTATAGAATCGGATAGAGTAATAAGCTACTGAACACACTTTGAAAAATACTTTTTCTGTAAGCAACAGGAACCGACCGACACAAGTAAACAACCAATCAGAACTCGGCACGTGACTGGTATTCAGCCAATCAGTGACCAGTATTTCCTGATTCGGTCCGTTCCTGGTAAGCAAAATCGGTCAATAACGACCACATTACTCTTCTTGTAAACTCTAAATGCTGAAAATCCGAACACTCAATTTTAACCCCGTCTCTATACCAATACCATACCCAGATACCCCAGGATTAAGTTCTAAACTTATCTCGTTCTTAAACCTTCAGACAAACATAAATAATTTAGATTTATCGGGAACAATCACGTGTTTCTTTCAAAAAAGTCACGTGTATTTATCCAGAGAAATCACGTTTCCAATGAATACCCCGAGGAGATTTATCACCCCCATATAATGCATCGCATACATTTAACAGTTTCTTTTCACTTGTTCTCTTCTTACAACATCTTACATCTTCTTACATCACCTTCTCCTTCACCCAGTCGAAGTAGGTCCTGCTACATCACTCTAATTATGACGGTGGTTCTCATCTCCCTGAGGAGGAGAGAGGATATTGTTAGAGGGAGGGAGTGGAAGGAGAGAGGAGAGGTGGGAAACTGGAATACAATAATTGGATGTTCCATGTTATCAATTAATGCAAATTATGAAATTTAAGTTGTGAACAAATTACACCAAGCGCACAGACCAAAGATTCACTAATTGATAGGTCACTATATGGAACACTCACATGTAGACCGAGGGGTGCTCCCCACTCCTTGCTTCTCACATCATCATCCACAACAAGGGGTCCAGGTCGGATACTATCGTACGGTTTGTTGCTCTTCAACATGGATGGTTTGGATAGGTCCGCTCCGGCTGAGGGGGAGGGGTGGTGTTAGAAACAATGTTTTGTTATGTTCTAACCCCCACGAAACAGAGTCTAACTAGGCAAACAATGTTGCGGAGCAAAATGGGAAGAAACTTGTTGAATTTGAGCGACAATTTCTTTTCTCCATTGCAGTAATTATACAACACAGTCTGGTGTGAAATAGTAGGGTCTCGACTAGGTTTACTTCAGGAACCGACCGAATCAGGAAATACAGGTCCCTGATTGGCTAATAACCAGTCACGTGACCTAAAGAACGAGTTCTGATAGGTTTACTTACAAGCACGTTCATAATGGTCCATTTCATCAGGTTCCTGTTTGGTTACAACACGGAAGTGGTTTGGGTTCAGGGGCTGCATACCGTACGGGTCAGTCTGAAAGTGGGAGGGATAACGGGTTAGAAGTGGGGGTGAGTATCAGATAGGACCGGGAATGGGATAACAACTCTTTTATAGGGTCCTCCAATCAACCACTCGACGAAAAGGAACTAGGGCATTCCTAGAAACTCAGAACGCTAAAATCCAGCAGAGAGATCCAAAGAGAAAGCAACCTCTCCAAAGAGAGATCTAAAGAGATCCAGTGCAGTAGGAATAAGCGACCTCTCGGAGAGCTCCCCGTACAATACAAGAACACGAAATGAGACTCGGAGGGTAGTAAAACTCGAGAACCCGACTGCCACAGAACCCGACTGCCATGTGAGAGAAGTGATGAGAGGAGCAACCTGTCGACAACTGTTCTCCAGCGAGCTCTACTAGGTTAGAGATATCTCTCCCTCTCTCTGTTCCAGTGAGCTCTCATATTCTATATATCTCTCCACTCTCCATGTTCCCCTCTCTCTATCTCTTTTTATTTCTCTCGAGAGCCTAGCTCTAGCTCTCTCCGACAGTTATATGATTCATTCTCTCTCTCACTCTAATCAGTCATCCCTTGTATTTTCTGTACTTCGATTTACTCGCGTGTACGGTAGTCTTTCTCTTCCTCTCTCTTTCTCTCTCAATGTCAGTTCACACCAGGTTTCTCAGGGCGTTTTCAGCGCCTTGACAATTCAGTGGAGTCAGGGTGTGACGTAACGTTGTCTGAAAACCTCCAAGAGAACCCGTGCAGAATGATAGAGATGGAGATAGATAGCGAGATAGAGAGAGATAAATGCGTATGAAAGATCCTGATTTTGCACTGCACTTCTTTAGATTCTCGATTTCATTATACAGCTATAATAGTTCTTTCATCTCTCAGGTAAAAATTGAAATTTGAAGGAATGAAATCTCGAAAAATCCAAGGATTTCATTTTAAAGTGCGTTTCAAACGACTTGACCTGAGATTCCTGGAAATTGGAGTATGAAATTTAAGTTGTGAACAAATTACACCAAGCGCACAGACCAAAGATTCACTAATTGATAGGTCACTATATGGAACACTCACATGTAGACCGAGGGGTGCTCCCCACTCCTTGCTTCTCACATCATCATCCACAACAAGGGGTCCAGGTCGGATACTATCGTACGGTTTGTTGCTCTTCAACATGGATGGTTTGGATAGGTCCGCTCCGGCTGAGGGGGAGGGGTGGTGTTAGAAACAATGTTTTGTTATGTTCTAACCCCCACGAAACAGAGTCTAACTAGGCAAACAATGTTGCGGAGCAAAATGGGAAGAAACTTGTTGAATTTGAGCGACAATTTCTTTTCTCCATTGCAGTAATTATACAACACAGTCTGGTGTGAAATAGTAGGGTCTCGACTAGGTTTACTTCAGGAACCGACCGAATCAGGAAATACAGGTCCCTGATTGGCTAATAACCAGTCACGTGACCTAAAGAACGAGTTCTGATAGGTTTACTTACAAGCACGTTCATAATGGTCCATTTCATCAGGTTCCTGTTTGGTTACACCCCGGCAGTGGTTTGGGTTCAGGGGCTGCATACCGTACGGGTCAGTCTGAAAGTGGGAGGGATAACGGGTTAGAAGTGGGGGTGAGTATCAGATAGGACCGGGAATGGGATAACAACTCTTTTATAGGGTCCTCCAATCAACCACTCGACGAAAAGGAACTAGGGCATTCCTAGAAACTCAGAACGCTAAAATCCAGCAGAGAGATCCAAAGAGAAAGCAACCTCTCCAAAGAGAGATCTAAAGAGATCCAGTGCAGTAGGAATAAGCGACCTCTCGGAGAGCTCCCCGTACAATACAAGAACACGAAATGAGACTCGGAGGGTAGTAAAACTCGAGAACCCGACTGCCACAGAACCCGACTGCCATGTGAGAGAAGTGATGAGAGGAGCAACCTGTCGACAACTGTTCTCCAGCGAGCTCTACTAGGTTAGAGATATCTCTCCCTCTCTCTGTTCCAGTGAGCTCTCATATTCTATATATCTCTCCACTCTCCATGTTCCCCTCTCTCTATCTCTTTTTATTTCTCTCGAGAGCCTAGCTCTAGCTCTCTCCGACAGTTATATGATTCATTCTCTCTCTCACTCTAATCAGTCATCCCTTGTATTTTCTGTACTTCGATTTACTCGCGTGTACGGTAGTCTTTCTCTCCCTCTCTCTTTCTCTCTCAATGTCAGTTCACGCCAGGTTTCTCAGGGCGTTTTCAGCGCCTTGACAATTCATTGGAGTCAGGGTGTGACGTAACGTTGTCTGAAAACCTCCAAGA
The DNA here is from genome assembly GCA_000695325.1 of Pleurobrachia bachei. Lineage (NCBI taxonomy): Eukaryota > Metazoa > Ctenophora > Tentaculata > Cydippida > Pleurobrachiidae > Pleurobrachia > Pleurobrachia bachei. The sequence goes on along the minus strand of AVPN01000056.1, from coordinate 66,963 downwards.
GAACCCGTGCAGAATGATAGAGATGGAGATAGATAGCGAGATAGAGAGAGATAAATGCGTATGAAAGATCCTGATTTTGCACTGCACTTCTTTAGATTCTCGATTTCATTATACAGCTATAATAGTTCTTTCATCTCTCAGGTAAAAATTGAAATTTGAAGGAATGAAATCTCGAAAAATCCAAGGATTTCATTTTAAAGTGCGTTTCAAACGACTTGACCTGAGAATCCTGGAAATTGGAGTATTGTATTTACTTAGAGAGATCCTGAATTTCCAGTCCTGAATTTCCAGGAATCTCAGGTCAAGTCGTTTGAAACGCACTTTACAAACATTTACATTCCATTTCTCTCTGTAGAATTCTACCCAGAATACCAAGTATACTAAGTACTCAATACCAATATTGGACACCTCATGCCTGGTGACATAGGACACTTATCCCACGTGACAGAAAGCTACTACTCAAACCAAATGTTCATGTACACGTTTAGATCTTTTCAACAAGCGTGAGCCTCCAATCTCTTCTGACCTTATTGGTAACGTATAAATTTCAGATAGAAGAGAGAGGTGAGTATTGAAGTAGCTAAATTGACTGAAGAGACGGGCCATTTCTAATCTTTTTTGTAACTAGATAGGTTGACTTTGCTTGCTTATCTACATAAGACTCTTTATCTTGCACTCACCTGATTTTCCCTCTCTCTCTCTCACCGTTTTTTGGCCGGTATCTCTCTCTAGCTCTCCCTCTCTCTCACCGTTTTATTGGACGGTATCTCTCTGTCTCACTTGCTTCACTGCACTCCTATCACTGCGGTCAAACTCAGCTCTGTCCTATTCAGTTACACTTCGATACCCTTCTATCTTTACCCCCTCTATCTACAACCAATGGCCGTGCACTTGGCAACTCTTAGACTCTATCTCTCCCTCACGAGACAGCTAATACAAATCTGATTGGCTGTATACTTGTGTCGGTGTCGGGTCCTGTGGCTAATACAATTTACTGGCGAGGGAAGTCTTGATATTCTTAGTATAGGCTTTGTCTCAGTTCGCTGAATTATCGCGGTGCTTGCTGGGGAGAGGAAGCATTGCTTTCTCTCCCCAGCTTTTTGGGGACATTTGTATGGCTTTCTGATTTAATCTCGATATGAAAGTTTTTCGTTTCTTTCCCCACACACCCAACTAACTCCCACCGACTTTACAAGACATGTTGCTCTACTTTCTTTATTTCCAAAACTAACACCAACTAACACCCTTTAAGACATGTTGCTCTTCCTGAGCCTGCTGGCTGGTACCATGGCCTATGAGGCCTCAATGGACCACTTCAACCTGTGGACCTACAACAACCAGAAACTCTACACGGTGAGAACTAGTTAATTTAAGTGGTAACTAATTAGTGCTAATTAGTATTTAGTAATTTAATTGTTAAACTTTACACGGTAAGAGCTAATTAGTGGTAATTAGTAGTGGTTACTAATTAGTGGTGATAATTATTTAGTGATGGTAGTATTTGGAATTATGATACTGAAACACCCAGACCGAGAGATCACTGAGGGCTCTTCATCTGATCTTATTTTTATTTAGCCAAAGTAATTAATATTAACTGTCCAATTAGTGTTAATTGGCCAATTTTCCCACACCCAGACCGAACTGGAACGATCTCTGAGGGCTCTCGTCTGGCTGGACAATGCAAAGTTTGTTGAGGCCAAGAACGCCGAGAACAACGGAGTCACCTACAAACTGAACCAGTTCGCTGACTTGGTATGAAAGGGAGAGAGAGAGGGAGAGAGAGAGAGAGAGAGAGAGAGAGAGAGAGAGAGAGAGAGCAATGAACAACGCCCACTTTTTCAGACCCATGAAGAGTACCTGGCTACCCTGTCTCCCATCGATGATCTCAAGATGGAGAAAGTCCTCAAGGAAATGACCCTGGTGAGAAAATAGAGAGAAATACATATTACACAGAAATAGACGAGATATATAAGGATGCCAAGATTTGTCGTCTGTGAGCTCACAGCTCTCAGAAAAGCATACTTTTTTACCCTCGGACCCCCCCCTCTGGCCTTAATCTTCCTTCCTGGGCCAAGAGTTTCGTGCCTGCTAAGTGCTAACTCACTGACCCCCTCCTTCCTAGGTTGACCTTCCCCCCTGGGCCAAGAGCTTCGTGCCTGCATCTATGGACTGGAGAACAAAGGGAGTTGTCACACCAGTCAAGAACCAGGTAGGTGCAATCTTAGGAACCAGGTATATATCGGGACAATTTTTCCCTGCCTGGGTCTCCTATTTCTGTGGGGTTTCAAACCTCTCACTCCACTCTCCCAAACAACAGGGAATGTGTGGATCTTGCTACTCTTTCTCCACTACTGGAGCCCTCGAGGGTGCCTGCGCCCAGAAGACTGGTAAACTGGTTAGCCTCTCTGAGCAGAACATCATGGACTGCAGGTAAATTATATGATCTCAAATGTCAATCTACCAAATTTTAATCAGCTTATCCTCATACACTATCCAATAAGTTACTTGTCCCTTCTCAAGGCCAGACGCATCGCTCCTAACCTTAGCAATATCTCTTCTAAACTCTCAAGCACCCAATTTACCTAACAATATCTCCCTCCTTTCAAGCATTCAATGATCCTAACCTAACACTATCTCCCCTCTACAGCTGGAACTACGGCAACAACGGATGTAACGGTGGCATGTTTGACCGAGCATTCTACTACATCCAGAATAATGGAGGTATTGACACCGAGGCGAGCTATCCTTATACCGAGAAAGAGAGTTACAAGTGCAAATATGATGCTGCCAACAAGGGCGGAGAAGTCAGGTACATTGTTACTATGGTAACCGTTTTACCTTTAAAATGGTATCCATGACAACATATTAGTTTCAAATATTCAACTAATCCCTCCGTTCCCACCGATAATCGATACCAACAAAATCTAACCCCCAACCAACAAAATCTATCTCCCTCTTAAATGCTTTCAACTAACCCCCTCTCTCTCACTTACACTCCTCCCTCCCCAATCCAGTGCTTTCTACTACGTCAAACAGGGAGATGAGGATGCTCTAAAGACTGTTATTGGAGCCAAGGGACCCGTTGCAATTGCAATCAACGCCGGCCAGAGGGATTTCCAGTTCTACAACGGTAAGTAGTTACCATGGTTACCTAAGACATCAGTTACCATGGTAACCAAGGTGAAATAACTCGTTACCATGGTTACCAAAGACATCAGTTACCATGGTAACTGACAAAAAGCTTGTAACCATGGTTACTATGATTCCCCCCACTAGGTGGTGTCTATGACAACCCTGCCTGTGACCAGGCCCTTAACCATGGAGTCCTCGCTGTAGGATATGGAACTGAGGGAGGTAAGGACAAATATAATAGGGAGAGTTGCAACTCTCACCATCTATAACTCTCAAAATCGATCACTCATTTATTACCCAGCCATCTTAAGCGACCCCTCTCCCTCACCCATCTAACTCCCTCCACCTCTCTATCCAGGCAAGGATTACTACCTAGTGAAGAACAGCTGGGGATCTGGATGGGGAGATGCTGGCTACATCAAGATGAGAAGGAACAGGGGAAACCAGTGCGGTATCGCTTCCTACCCCTCCATCCCTGATTGTTAAATGTGCTATGCAGGAATCGACCGGATCAGGAAAATGGAAATACTGGACACTGGTCCCTGATTGGCTGATAACCAGTCACGTGACCTAAACAGCGAGTTCTTGTTTCGGTCGATTATGTGCTACGACTCTTGGATTAATTCTACAAAAATAAGATGAAATGATTTGGGTGAAAATATGAGTTTTGTATTGTCAGATTTTGTACGTTTTACAGGACTTTGCAGAAAAAAGAACCGAATAATTTTTGTGTCGAGACGGCAGAGACGTGGTAGCAAATTTTAAAGGGGCCAAGTACTGGAAACTGGAACATACTATCAAGTTGCACTAGGGAGAATGGGTAAAGAGTATAATAACAGGACTGAGTTGGATCTCGGGAAATTGTTTAAGTAGCTCCCCCAAATTGCCAATTAGATAATGGTGATTTGCAGGTAGAATTAGTCTGGATCGGGTCAATTTAAACAGTATATTGTTCTAATGATCTAGTAATGGCCAGTGGAATTGGGGAGGGCTAAGTCAGGCGCTGACCACATGCCAGAGAAAGGTATTCAAAATTTGTTTGATGGAGAAGGGAATTATACCAAACAGGAATTAGTAATCTCCGAGAGAGAGAGAGAGAGAGAGAGAGAGAGAGAGAGAGAGAGAGAGA
>AVPN01000055.1:72353-83274 GCA_000695325.1 Pleurobrachia bachei | reverse complement strand
AAAACATCATCCTGGGTCAATGCCCTTCGGGCATTGACCCATGCAGGGAAAAAATGTATCACTATCATACATTTAACCGTGAAAATAGCCACAGGTCAAATCTGTAAGTGTACTAACAGTACACTGCGAATGTGATCAAGTAATGTTTAAAGGAATTTTCAGGAGTGACCGGACTTTGGTTGGCATTATAAACTTACGGTTTTGGGTTGGTGTGGAGTGGCGGTGGATGACAGATAAAGGAAAGATGAGGTGATTAAAAGCCTACCGTTTAGGTGACATGTAGATTGTGCCTGTTGGGGAATGGAAGTAGATCTTCTTTCGTCCTCCATCCTGGTTCCACTTCTCTAGCTCCTGATAAAAGACATAAAGGTGTGTTTATCAGCCATATAGTTTTCAGTTAGGGATTTTTTTTGCTTCTGCAGGCTTGACAAGTTAAATATACAAAACTCTCACACTAGAATATTGGAATTGTTGACACAGTTCATCCGTTAAACTACAGACCTAGTTGCTATAGTTTGTGTGTCGATACACTCACCCGACGAAGTGCGTATCCCTCCATGAGGGTGGGAAGATAGAGATCGTGCAGGCACACCAAGTGAGCCGGAACTTCAGCAGCGGAGTCGGTGGAAACCATGAAACCCCTCAAGATCATATCACCCAAATCTTCCTTGTTTTCTATCTCATCCTGGATCAAAGTTCTATTTGTTTCTAAAATATGGGTCATGAAAGAAATTTGCAAACCAGTATAACTTCATTATGTACATCATGTACATCATTTACTTCATCTTAATCTCTAAATCTGGTTGGTCCTATACTACAACTCACCAGGAAGTCTATAACGGGTTTACACCCACTAGTAAGCCGGCTTCTAAAGCTGATATTGGCCTGGTAGGCCAGGAGGGCTGCCCTTCCTGTATCGATATCATTGGTGTTGTTGAACTGGTACTGGTAGTTGAGGAGTAGTGGGACTGATAGACCAACTGTGAAGGGAGAGTCGCCTATCGGATTCACCTAGTGATATGTGTGTTCAGGAGTGTTAATATTCTTCCAAAAAAGTCTGAAAATTATATTACAGCCTGACCGGGGTACTCTGGGAAACGTTTGCCTGATAAATCGGGGTCCAACTGTACCAACTTAGTTTGTATCAAAGAAGGGTTTTACCAAAATGTTGTCCATTTCTTACCTTATAGTTAGTCCACACTAGAGTATCCCGGCCCGGGGGACCGTACAGGGGAGTAAAGAAGACAGGAAGACTCAAGTAGAGATGGTTCAATTCACTGTGACTACCCTGTATCTTCCGAATTTGTTTTGGATTTGGGCTCGATTCTACCTGAAGTAGTAGTATACGGAGCTTTAATAGTGTGATTTGTGAAATACATGCCATTATATTTCATACTTTTATGAGATATACCCGGTTTTACTTTTAGCATGTTATAATCTAGTCGCTAAATAATTAAGACAGGATTGCTTACTAAAATATCAGACGGACACCCACTAAAAATGTACCTGCTGGAACTCAAAGAGTCGGGAATATTCCCTGATTTCTGGGTGAGTTAGAATATGCTCCTCTTTCATGGTTATCACTCGAACAAAGTTACCCAGCACACTTTCCGTCACTATGGGGGAGTTATTATAGCTGTCATGGTAACAGCTTTACCATCATGACTGTCAATCATATCAGAAAGTCATCAAACTTAGTTATATAATTGCCCCTCATATCTCCTTCCTTTCTAAGGGTAGGAAGTCATCAAACTACAGGCCCTACAAACACAGAGCTACGCAGCTGTCTGGCGCTTTGGACCCCATCTGAGCCGCCAGACAGGCTACCAATTGATGCCTACCTAGTGATCGGAAGAGTGGATATTCAATGGCCACCACGCCAAGCAGCTTTGAGGTCGAGTTGACAGAGTTTCGAACTCTCTCACGCTCCATCTTCACTATCGCTGGTGTCGGCAATGTGAAGTTATCTAAAATGAAACGTGTTTAGATGACCCATGACTCATCTATAGATCAGGCCCAAAACTTGTGTTGGGTCTATTACCCCAAATCAGTATCAGCTACATATTTGAAAAGAAAGTTTATTTTCCCTTTCGTTTACCAACCATTTCGGTGATAATTGTAATAGTCGTAGTCCCTCGCCACAATAACAGGTTTCACCAGGGTTGCCATTAGGCCCATTTTGTTGTAACTGTGAATGATGTGGGTCCATTTTGACTGTATCTCCTACAGGAATTACAATGTTATGAATACAATTCAGTGTGATGGCGTGTTATTTGATGGTAGGTGATATTATTGATTGTTAAGTTGGTTTGTTACAAAGTAGAAAACTCTCGGTTTAAATTTGTTAAAATTGGACAAAGTGTGCTCATAATGGTCAATATTTGTTGAGTAAGGGGGAAGGGTCAACAAGTTAATATAGTATCCCTTGTAGCTGTTCTCCATATCAGTAGCTTCGATCACCTGGCTATCTCCCCATACAATCAATTGAATCCTAAGAACTTCCCGACCTTGTGGTACAGCTCCATTGCCTTTACCCTCTCTGCTTCCACTTCCTCAGCAGTCAGGTGGGGTAGATCTGCAGATCGCTTGGCATAGAATATTGCGTCGCCCTCCTCGTTCAAGATCGTATCATCTGCCTCTCTCTTGGCGTAGAAAATGGCTTCTCCCTCTTCGCTCTCGATAATTTCAGCGGCTCTTTTCGCGTAGAAGATAGCATCCCCTGCCTCGTTGGAAATGACATCGTTAGCGGAACGTTTAGCGTAGAAAATCGCATCCCCCTCCTCATTCAAAATAGTTTCCTGGTCGGCTGACCTCTTTTCGTAGAACAAAGCATCCTCCTCTTCATCACTCCCCTCCGATCGTTTTGCGTAGAATAGAGCCTGGCCACTTTCACTCTCAATAATATCCTCCGTCGTAGACCTCTTGGCGTAGAAGAGTGCCTCGCCCATCTGGTCCTCAATCACTTCCCCCTCCACGTCCCTCTTGGCATAGAAGATGGCCTCTCCCTCCTCATTCATCAATAAGTTATTGTATCGGGCAGCGTGATCCAGGGAAGCAGTGAGGATTGTAGCGGGTAGAAGGAAGAGTAGCAGCATATTGACAGACGGTTGAAACACTGCTGTTGGTTGGTTGGTAGTGAGAGGTGTCCAGCGGAAGAGGGTCTCTATATACCCCCTGCCAAGAAGACCAATGCAGCTGGTCCTGATTACCCTGGGTCCAATCGCGGGGGGATTTTTCGCACCCCGCCCCACTGATCAAACCTCTCTCGCAATCTCTATGACACACAAATCGATTTTAAATTTGTGTCATTCCACTGCAATATAAGAGATAGAGAGTGAGAGAGAAAGAGATAGAGATTGAGGGACAGAGAGAGAAGGATCAGAGATCTGACACATAACTACTATTAAGTGCCAGGATTCAACACTTTCGAAACATCACAAGTGATTATTGGTGTGTTGCATTTCGCACGGGCGTGTTAGGTTTTGGAATTGAGCTCATCATGTTTTATAAATACAGGTTATGTAATTTATCATCTAATCAGTTAGGAAAAACATCAACAGATTATATTATGCTATATTAGTGGTATGGATTTGGATAATGTTTATGGGAGATACCTGACCATTTTCCTCGTCGTAATGGTGTGAATCAGGAACAAAGAATTCGGTAAAGTTGTTGAAAGCAGGGTAGATATCGGTGTTGTCTCGAAGTGGGATGTATTCTCCTCCCAGCTCACATGCCAAAGACACCACACCTGCTGACTGAGGTGACGAGGGCAGACCTGAAATGACATAGTCTGACATAGATCAGTCGAAACTCGAAAGCTTCTGACATAGATCAGTCGAAAGCTCATATATTCTTAACTTTATATTAGTATTAGTACTGAAAAATCATTGTTTCTCTTTCATATTAAAAAAGAAACTTACAGCTCCGTTCCATGAAGCTTGTTATTCGAAACACAAGAATATTGACATCCAGACCCGTCCTTTTCTTCAAATCTAAAAAGTGCTCGTTGATCCCCTTAAGAGCGGTCATCCCGTCCGTAAATATCACAACTGTCCTTGAGCAACGGTTAGTTTTCCCCGCTTTTATGGACGCTTCGAACACCTCAAATGACATGTTGAATGCTCCGTAAAAGTCGGAAGTCCCTCCTGGCTCTTCGAATGGCTGGTCTCGTAAAGCGTCCATTAGGTTATCTTTCACTTCATCAGTTGCTGGAAAATAAATTGGCCGTCTATCATAATGTCAACATGTCAGTGCTCACAAGTAATTGAAAACCGTGAGTAGTTGCTATGGTTATTAGGGGGATGCTATGGTCACTAAATTACCCTTTTCTAGTGTTTCGTTGAAGCACGTGGAAACCAGTTTTGGGAAATCAGTCACGCCAATAACATTTACATAATCCGACACCGGTAGATGGTTGAAAACGACTTTTAAAAGGTTCTGTGGGATTATAAAATTGTCAATAAATTAGAAAAAACTTCGTGGGGGTTTTAGAATAGTATAATTACTGTACTCGATTTACTCGATCTAAATGGAATCATTTAGAATGGAGCATGGTTTTTCTCACCATCGCGGTCGTGTGAGCTAGACCGAACATAGTTCCAGAAAGATCCATAAGAAAAACGATGTCTTTAGGCGGAGAGGTACCATCAATATACCTGAGAGAATTATAGAGCTGTGAGTTTAATAGTTTTATTAAGCATTAACTTAGCATTTCATTTACCGAAAAATTCGGGGGCAAATGATTTTTGTTCGTCGACGTGGGTAGTTTCAACATATTCTGCTTACTAATAAATTTATTCCTCTGTTCAAGAAAATATAATATAGTAAGTCAGACGACTGATAATGCAGCTATCGGGGTTTTCAACAATATAAAGAGGACTTACCAGCTCTGATCCCGACCATCGTAATATTCTCGTTTTCCGCGGTGCAGCCGAAATTCTGGGAAGTAGTGAGCAGGATATATTCGTGTCACACCTGCTGCTGTGCCTGGATGGAAGTCAATTGGTTGCTATGGTAACCGAATCATGATCAGAGTGTCAAACTATCGTACTGAGACACTGAAACCGATACAACCCGAGAAATATTGACACAGGTGCAGGGGTAAATTCATGGTTCCACGATCATACCGAAATATTGAAAGAAGGGTTCATTCTGGTTTTCATCAAAGTTTTTCTTCATCAGCTGTTCCATCCGTTCGGTGATTTTGATTTCATGTCGGACGTTATCGAGCCCTTTGAATTGGTCAACCGCTACATTCACAACACTTTCATTTTTGTTTAGTTTAATACCGAACCTAGGAAAAAGTTTCGATTCATTTTTCAAAATCTCTGACAAACCGATTTACCGGCCCCCGATTTACTAGAACTCCAGGCAAAACCCTTTGTGGTCTGAATTTACCTGGGATCATCAGTAAGCGAGAGTTTTAGTGGGGGTTTTAGATCTGTGAAGTTGGGTTCGTTCTGGTACAGCATGTCGCCTTTTATTGAATAATGCGTCAGATCCCCCTCATAGAACCTGCAGGTGGGTGAATGCCAAATAACGTACAACATGTGCAGAAAAGTATAGTCCCCAAATTCAGCGCCCATGAGCCTTCTAAAACTTGAAATAAATAGGTTTTAGGCAATGAACCCTAAAAGTAAATTTAATGGATTCTCGGGAATAATTTTTGAACGATAAATCAATGGTAAATCAATGTCAACTTTGTATGGATTGTAATGGTTCTCACGTGATATTTGGGACTGGTTCTGTCTGGTAGTAAACTTGCTCAGCTCTAACCGCTGTCCTCTCAATCATCCTTTCCAGTCTTTTTAGCACCTGGCTAGTACCGTTAGTAATGACCTCCAATCGACCTGCAATCCTATACTCCGTCGAGTACTGAGGAGTGGAATTCGGTTTGACTATAGAATCAAAAATGAGTATTCTGATCGTTGCTTTTGTTGAGGAGAGCAAAGCAAGATTGGTACATGAACTAACTTAACGTGAGAGTTTATCTTAATTGAGCTGACAACTTGCTAACATACCGATACGTTAGCAAATGCCTCTTGAACGTTGGTGAACGAAGCATTGTAGTTCAACTTATCGTTGATTTGTGTTGATGCATATTGAGCGAATACTTGCAACCTCTGACTCTCGTCTTGTACTTGAGCGAGGGTAAACAAGGGGAGAAGTTGAAATAGAAGGAGCATCTTCAAAACTTGGATAGTTAGAACTTGTTGATGGGTGATTGTGAACACAGTTACAGAACTTTCCTCTCACTGGTGCAATCACTTTGGGCTATTATAGTAACACTTCTCCACATTCTAAAATATAGAATTTACAAGCTGAAACAGCAATGAAGTAAACTAAATTGGCGTAACTTGAAAAGAATTTAACAAAATATACAAGTGAGAGAATGTCATAATATACACGCTATATGTATGTGCTATATCACCGGTGTGTATCTGTATAACGCGCCCCGCGAGAGGCGCCTTATTCCCTCATATTGGCCCGTTGCGGAACAACGGGACGATATGCAATATATCACCCGAACGCAGGGAGGGTGATATATAATTTGATACACATAAGGTGTTATAGCATATAACACCCACTGCAAGCAAGGAGAGAACAACAACAATCCTCTTTCAGGTTTTACATCTCAGTTTGACAAACTATTCAACATTTAATCGAACTCTCGCAGTTCAACAACAACTCAATACACACAGAGAGATGCAACACAACTCAAATATGTTCCCCTAGACAACTCAAATATGTTCCCCTAGCAACTCCAGACATGTCTAGAAACTCACACAGACACACAAGCGACCTATTGGGGCTAATTAAGTAGAGAGAGATAAGGAATACCTTAATGTCTTTCTTTTTCTCTTTTGTGTTGATTTACACACACGCCCTGCTCCCTAAATTTCTTCTTCCTTATTCAACAGTGTGTTACACACTACACACACACAAAAAAGGAAGAGTTTTCACACCTTTTTGGGTGAATTCTTGCGTGTAATAATTTGCACTTTTGGAGCGGGAGTTATGAGATTTATCACTTCATGTTGAGTCATATCTCCCTGCTACCGCGCGGGTGATATTGGTCTAAAAAAGCGCAGTGGGTGTTATACATTTTTAACACTAGTTAATAGTTATGGGACATTCGAAATTAGGTCAGAAAATATACCACGGCTCCCCATGGCACAAACATACAAAATTATGTCAATGTGACCACACATGCAATTACAGTCGGACCCCGATTTAGTGACATCCTCGGGGGAAAGGGTTTTGGTCACTAAATCGGGGTCAAATAACGTTAATTTCCTATATCGGGGTAAGTTTATCCGGTCACTAAATCGGGGTGTCACTAAATCGGGGGGCACTAAATCGGGGTCCGACTGTACATGTGCAATAAAATGCGGTGCAGCGGTAGTGTCGGAATAATAATTATTGTCAAAACAGATAGTCATGACTAGTCAATTGAAAAATTATAAAGCAGTTTAATTCAAACTTAAATGCTTTTATGTACCAGGTGATTGTGTGAGCACAAAGCCGCGTTCAGAATTGCTTAGGAAAGGGCGGGAGAGAATAATTCACACCCTACTTACAGCTAAGAGAGTGAGAGGAAGTAAGTTATAGAGTGAGATTGAGGCACCAATTTGTTGTGTAAGAGTGAGAAAAGGAGAGGGACGGTTAATTGACATGACTTCCGTCTCCGAGGTCTCACGTGCCCCTCAATTAGCATACGTGAGGTTCGACTTAGCATAACTACGAAATAGAGATCGAGTACCCCCAGGCACCGCAGTCGGACCGGGATCTGCTCTGGATACTCGTACACACAAGCGACCTATTGGGGCTAATTAAGTAGAGAGAGATAAGGAATACCTTAATGTCTTTCTTTTTCTCTTTTGTGTTGATTTACACACACGCCCTGCTCCCTAAATTTCTTCTTCCTTATTCAACAGTGTGTTACACACTACACACACACACAAAAGGAAGAGTTTTCACACCTTTTTGGGTGAATTCTTGCGTGTAATAATTTGCACTTTTGGAGCGGGAGTTATGAGATTTATCACTTCATGTTGAGTCATATCTCCCTGCTACCGCGCGGGTGATATTGGTCTAAAAAAGCGCAGTGGGTGTTATACATTTTTAACACTAGTTAATAGTTATGGGACATTCGAAATTAGGTCAGAAAATATACCACGGCTCCCCATGGCACAAACATACAAAATTATGTCAATGTGACCACACATGCAATTACAGTCGGACCCCGATTTAGTGACATCCTCGGGGGAAAGGGTTTTGGTCACTAAATCGGGGTCAAATAACGTTAATTTCCTATATCGGGGTAAGTTTATCCTGTCACTAAATCGGGGTGTCACTAAATCGGGGGGCACTAAATCGGGGTCCGACTGTACATGTGCAATAAAATGCGGTGCAGCGGTAGTGTCGGAATAATAATTATTGTCAAAACAGATAGTCATGACTAGTCAATTGAAAAATTATAAAGCAGTTTAATTCAAACTTAAATGCTTTTATGTACCAGGTGATTGTGTGAGCACAAAGCCGCGTTCAGAATTGCTTAGGAAAGGGCGGGAGAGAATAATTCACACCCTACTTACAGCTAAGAGAGTGAGAGGAAGTAAGTTATAGAGTGAGATTGAGGCACCAATTTGTTGTGTAAGAGTGAGAAAAGGAGAGGGACGGTTAATTGACATGACTTCCGTCTCCGAGGTCTCACGTGCCCCTCAATTAGCATACGTGAGGTTCGACTTAGCATAACTACGAAATAGAGATCGAGTACCCCCAGGCACCGCAGTCGGACCGGGATCTGCTCTGGATACTCGTGGGATTAAGGCAAGGTTTCACCAAGTAAATCGGGGCCCTGTCAATAGAGGAAGGTACCTAACCCCGCCAAAAAATGTCTGTTTGTACACCAACCTCCAACTATATCACTGGCTGGAGCGGTGTATGTTATAGGATACAACCTAAATTAAGTATGGGGTTATGTGTTGACGCAAACCCAACACTCGGTAATAAAGCACACGTCTAACGATATACAGTACCCTGTCACCGCCTGTTCAGTATTAAAACCAGCAACCTCCACCTATATGCATGTATCGTTCAAGAGAGTCACAAAGAAGAAGCAGAGAGGTGACTTAAAATATAATTTTCAAATCAGCTGGGACATAATATATTATTTGGATGAAGTATGAAGAGAGAAAGGAAGGCAGCTAGCACTGGAATATCGAAAAGTAGAGAAAGGTAAAACAAGCAAAATTATAGAGTGCTAATTTCTTAGCAGGGTCCCGTAAAGTTGAATGAAGTTGATTGAGCTACTACTACTACAGCTACTTCTCTGTATCGATATATCGTACTTGGTACAAAATTAGAGCGGGCCTGTATGTACAATATAATACTACAGCAGCTACTGAGTTATGTGTCCAAAGCAATAATTGACACGACACTGAATGCACTAGCGAAGTCGTAGGACTGTTAGAGTTCTCTCTCTCTCTCTCTCTCTCTCCCTCTCTCTCTCTCTCTCTCTCTCTCTCTCTCTCTCTCTCTCTCTCTCTCTCTCTCTCTCTCTCTCTCGCTCTCTCTAATTCCCTCTCTCTCAGCTCTCTCTCTCTCTCTCCCTCTCCATCTATCCTACTCTGTCATGACGCACTGTATAACTAACACTGAAACTGGAAAGGCTGGGAGAGAAAAAATAAGAGAAGGCAATTGTTTCACGCAAGCTAACTTGTACAATGCCCCAAGTTCAACTTTAATTGAAAATTACACGCACATGTACTATAATTTTTTTTTTTCTTGCCAGTTTTCCACAGTTCAAGTCATTTCCACAGCATTAGAAAACCATGGCCCTACTGCTGCAGTTGAGTCACTCAACAAGGCCCCACACTAACACATATCTCTATTCTCTCTTTTAGGTTGCTGCAGTATGATCTGGTACGAGCTAAAAACTGGAAGAGGAGACACTAGGAATATCCAGACCTGCGATAATTTATGGAACTCGGAACTTGGAGTCGGAATGACGGGATTTAGTTGACAGTTTTCTGTGAGGTGGGTGATTATTGCACGTGTCGCTGCATGTCTCAGTTTTACAGCTAGGATTAGAGGGCTAGTTTACCTATGTTTACTAGGGCTCGTTAAAAAACACACCCTAGTTTACTATATGTTCCGAGAGACAATGTCTTAACAGAGACATTGTCTTAGCACAATAATGATTCATAAATAATGGGAAACCTTGTTATGTTCTAACCCTGCCTTGACAAACAAAACAATTCTAACCCTCCTTTACATTTGTATAACACACGGAAAGAGGGCTCAGCAGTCAGCTAGGCAAGCAAACCCCCTGCCAAATATCCACTCATGTCCCATCCCAGCTCATTGGACTTTGGTTCTTGATCTGTCTGCCGTGCACCTCTCGTGCACTTCTTTTTCGTTCTCACGCGATAACGGGACGGCGGGTCTAGCTCATGCTGAAAAAGCTTTGATCCCGTGACAATGGGCAACCTCATGGGATAAACAAAACGAAGTTTCCATCAAGTTCCCAAATGCAGAAATTATCCTTTATATTGTATCCTCCTATCACGGTCTTTTTATCATATTATATCTGATATACAGCACACATGGGGTAAGGTAAATTATAAACTCCTTTTATCATCATTCTCTCTCTCTCTCTCTCTCTCTCTCTCTCTCCACACACTCTCTCTCTCTCTCTCTCTCTCTCTCCACACACTCTCTCTCTCTCTCTCTCTCTCTCTCCACACACTCTCTCTCTCTCTCTCTCTCTCTCTCCACACACTCTCTCTCTCTCTCTCTCTCTCTCTCCACACACTCTCTCTCTCTCTCTCTCTCTCTCTCCACACACTCTCTCTCTCTCTCTCTCTCTCTCTCCACACACTCTCTCTCTCTCTCTCTCTCTCTCTCCACACAC
>AVPN01000055.1:58930-71083 GCA_000695325.1 Pleurobrachia bachei | reverse complement strand
CTCTCTCTCTCTCTCTTTCTTTCTCTCGCTCTCTCTCTTCCTCTCTCTCCCAAATCTCCCATGTGCTTTTATTATGGCTCACACATCACAAAAGTATGCTAGCTTTTTCCCTGTGGTAACAACGAGTGAGGGAGGTCTCTGCAATAGACTATAGGATCCACGGCTCTCTTGTTTTCTCTCTCCTTCTTCAGTCTTCTTGTTTTCACAATTCCCCACTCAGTTCTGTGCTGTTCCCATGTTGTTATAACCGGCAATTATATTTGCCAGTACAATTATAGTTCAGAGGTCTTGCGGCCTCCTTTGCACCTCCGAGGACGTCTCTAGGAGATCTCTGGAGGTACAAGGGAGGCAATAAAGCCTGGCTCCTCATATTTCTGGGAGTTTCAGGGAGTTTTCTTTGTGACTTTTTAAGTCGGGTGATTATTAAATCTCCTCACTGTATTTGTGTCATCCAATAACATTATAACAACAAGCCCCCCATCCCTATTACTATATTATCAGTGTATCAATATGGATAGTCCTGCAGTAAGTAGCGTTGCAGCTTCAAGCACCACCGACTCTGCCGCTGAGTCGATTGAGCCAACAGAGCCGAGGAGCCTGGTTAATTGGAAGAGATCTCTCAAGACCGTAACAAAGAATATCGACAAGTTATCACTCGACCCATTTTCATTAAAAAGTATGCGTTCCAGTGCTTTTCATTTTAATACATAAAATGTATATCTTTATTTAGTTTGCTATGAAATCTAACAAATCTGGTTCTAACTAACTAAGTTCCTCTTCAGATTTCAACTGCTCCAACCTGATCACTCTACAGTCAGCAGATGTGGTTGTGGCATCATATCCTCGAAGTGGCGGACAGGTTGTTTGTCATATTCTCTACAAACTGATTGTGAGTATTACTGAGCTGTAGCTGGGAGGAGAACGTGATTGTTACAATTATAAAACATAGGATCACCGCTGGTAATCATAGAATGTTTGAGTTTTAACCCATCAGAGCCCGTAATTCGAGTTTTCGATGAAATTTTTTCCAGTCATCAATTCAGAGGAAGCTGGGTATTTCTGTGATGCCCCTGGCACTACACAGATACGAGGCTACCCACCCAGACAGTCTCCGACCTGAGGGGAATATCTTTCACTCCAAACTCAGGTCAGCAATCCACAGTGGATCAAACGTTTCAAGTCTATTTTTATGCGGCATTTTCGGAGCGGGCTGTCCTATCCCCTGCGCGTCTTTTTTACGAGAGTGCTCTGGTCAGCGGCTATTGAAATGCTAACCATAGCTTCGCGCGCTCTCTACAACACGCTCTCCCCCTATATTTTGTATGAAAGGGTGTGCTAGTCACGTGACTGAGACTGAGAGGGAGCGCCGCGCACGTGTGCTCGAGCACGCGGCTAGAAGTAGAAGTTTGCTCGAGCACGCTCCGAAAAGAGAGCATTAATCTGGCTTTTTGGCGTTTTGTGTCTTATATGTACAAGTAGGCCAAAAGATACCGGGTTTAAATCTGACATTTATTTTCAGATATCCCCTGATTAGCAAGACAGTACAGAAGGCAAGGGTGTTTTACATCATTCGCAACCCAAAACACACCGCTATTGATCTTTACAACTATTCGTTCAACAAACAAATCAGTAAGTTTTTACCAACACGCAGTTAGAAACGTATAATCCTGCAGTTTTCCACTGATTTGTAGTTGGTACTTACTCGCGGTTACACACAATCCAATCTTTACCCAGCCCTCAAAGTCAAACAACGAGGGATCAATAGTTTTAGGGCTCGGTAAAGATTAATCCAGTTTATAAGCTCGTTACGAAGTTACCAGTTACCCTTTGTCAGCGCGCGCGAAGGTGTCTTCGATACCAAGATTATGAGGGACTCTATTTAACACAGAACTGCCTCGATGCAGGTTTTAAGGAGTTTGTAGACGTGTTTCTGGATCGAGAGGAGGATCCTCACAACCCGTACAACTACAAGAGACACTTTTTGGAATTTCTGGAAAACACCGATGAACTCCAGGTAATAATGAAGACCCCTCCCATCTCACCTAGCCCGGCTTCTCCAATCTCCCCTGGCCCCTTCCATACCCTCCTACCCGTCACCCGCCATCTGGCATCTCTCTCTCTCTCTCTCTTTCTTTCTCTCGCTCTCTCTCTTCCTCTCTCTCCCAAATCTCCCATGTGCTTTTATTATGGCTCACACATCACAAAAGTATGCTAGCTTTTTCCCTGTGGTAACAACGAGTGAGGGAGGTCTCTGCAATAGACTATAGGATCCACGGCTCTCTTGTTTTCTCTCTCCTTCTTCAGTCTTCTTGTTTTCACAATTCCCCACTCAGTTCTGTGCTGTTCCCATGTTGTTATAACCGGCAATTATATTTGCCAGTACAATTATAGTTCAGAGGTCTTGCGGCCTCCTTTGCACCTCCGAGGACGTCTCTAGGAGATCTCTGGAGGTACAAGGGAGGCAATAAAGCCTGGCTCCTCATATTTCTGGGAGTTTCAGGGAGTTTTCTTTGTGACTTTTTAAGTCGGGTGATTATTAAATCTCCTCACTGTATTTGTGTCATCCAATAACATCATAACAACAAGCCCCCCATCCCTATTACTATATTATCAGTGTATCAATATGGATAGTCCTGCAGTAAGTAGCGTTGCAGCTTCAAGCACCACCGACTCTGCCGCTGAGTCGATTGAGCCAACAGAGCCGAGGAGCCTGGTTAATTGGAAGAGATCTCTCAAGACCGTAACAAAGAATATCGACAAGTTATCACTCGACCCATTTTCATTAAAAAGTATGCGTTCCAGTGCTTTTCATTTTAATACATAAAATGTATATCTTTATTTAGTTTGCTATGAAATCTAACAAATCTGGTTCTAACTAACTAAGTTCCTCTTCAGATTTCAACTGCTCCAACCTGATCACTCTACAGTCAGCAGATGTGGTTGTGGCATCATATCCTCGAAGTGGCGGACAGGTTGTTTGTCATATTCTCTACAAACTGATTGTGAGTATTACTGAGCTGTAGCTGGGAGGAGAACGTGATTGTTACAATTATAAAACATAGGATCACCGCTGGTAATCATAGAATGTTTGAGTTTTAATGTTCACAAATATTAATTTTAACAATTAATATGACGTGATCAACTGCTATAGCCCAACTGTTCAGTCTGAGATTCTGATACAAAGATATTATTTGCCGTACTGTTGTATGAGGTAACTCCAACCCCCCAGTTTCATCTCCTTGTTATCATGATCTTCGGATCCTTGCACGATACTAGTGACGGCTCTCTCTCGTGCTGTAATACAGCCGGTGATCGAAATCCTGTGGTACAGACTTGATCACGTGTGTGGGTGTTGTGTGTGTATGAAGTGAGTGGGTGCTGTCTACAGCAGTATAGTGCATAATTAATACATTATCCAATATTAATTTTCACTTTTTTCCAGTCATCAATTCAGAGGAAGCTGGGTATTTCTGTGATGCCCCTGGCACTACACAGATACGAGGCTACCCACCCAGACAGTCTCCGACCTGAGGGGAATATCTTTCACTCCAAACTCAGGTCAGCAATCCACAGTGGAGGAGAGGGTATCTAATATCAAACGTTTCAAGTCTATTTTTAATCTGGCTTTTTGGCGTTTTGTGTCTTATATGTACAAGTAGGCCAAAAGATACCGGGTTTAAATCTGACATTTATTTTCAGATATCCCCTGATTAGCAAGACAGTACAGAAGGCAAGGGTGTTTTACATCATTCGCAACCCAAAACACACCGCTATTGATCTTTACAACTATTCGTTCAACAAACAAATCAGTAAGTTTTTACCAACACACAGTTAGAAACGTATAATCCTGCAGTTTTCCACTGATTTGTAGTTGGTACTTACTCGCGGTTACACACAATCCAATCTTTACCCAGCCCTCAAAGTCAAACAACGAGGGATCAATAGTTTTAGGGCTCGGTAAAGATTAATCCAGTTTATGAGCTCGTTACGAAGTTACCAGTTACCCTTTGTCAGCGCGCGCGAAGGTGTCTTCGATACCAAGATTATGAGGGACTCTATTTAACACAGAACTGCCTCGATGCAGGTTTTAAGGAGTTTGTAGACGTGTTTCTGGATCGAGAGGAGGATCCTCACAACCCGTACAACTACAAGAGACACTTTTTGGAATTTCTGGAAAACACCGATGAACTCCAGGTAATAATGAAGACCCCTCCCATCTCACCTAGCCCGGCTTCTCCAATCTCCCCTGGCCCCTTCCATACCCTCCTACCCGTCACCCGCCATCTGGCATCTCCCCCGGCCCGTGTGTCCCTATTCGTACCCGGTCCCATCCAGAGTTCAGATCCTTCTCAATTACCATCCTCCCATTTTAACAACTTGTAACAATCCATCATCTCCAGGTAATGTTCCTGAAGTTAGACGACCTTAATCGAGATCCCCGGGCTGTCCTCCAGACCATAACAAACCATCTTGGTGTACCCTTCTCCGTTTCCCAGTTTTCCGACGAGGAGGTGGAAGAGATACTGGCAGAAACGGGTGCCAGTGAGTTAGCTGACCCTCGATCCATGGACACCTGGGGAGACTTTTCAAGGTCCATCAAAAAGAGTGCATTTGGGGCATTTTTTGATGATGAGCTGCAGAATTTGTTTGATACAAACCTTAAAATTAACTGGAACCTGGTTAAGAGCAGCTGTGTGTAGGTAGAGCATAGGAAATTCATCGATATAAGTTATAACATTAACCTGGTTGGTGCAAGTCAATGTCATAGTCATTTGGTCCCACCGCCAGTCCAATTGTGCAGTGTGGCATCTCTTCTTTTTCTCTCAGCACCTGCCTTATAGTCTGTGTCGATTGATCATGTCTTGCCTTGTTCGACCCTGCTTCCCCGCGACGGATAAATAAAAAAAATTGAGTTTGAACAAAACAAATCATGTCATAGAGTTTTTGAAAAGTATTGAGTAATAATTGTAGGATTCAACAGTACAGAAGGCAAGGGTGTTTTACATCATTCGCAACCCAAAACACACCGCTATTGATCTTTACAACTATTCGTTCAACAAACAAATCAGTAAGTTTTTACCAACACACAGTTAGAAACGTATAATCCTGCAGTTTTCCACTGATTTGTAGTTGGTACTTACTCGCGGTTACACACAATCCAATCTTTACCCAGCCCTCAAAGTCAAACAACGAGGGATCAATAGTTTTAGGGCTCGGTAAAGATTAATCCAGTTTATGAGCTCGTTACGAAGTTACCAGTTACCCTTTGTCAGCGCGCGCGAAGGTGTCTTCGATACCAAGATTATGAGGGACTCTATTTAACACAGAACTGCCTCGATGCAGGTTTTAAGGAGTTTGTAGACGTGTTTCTGGATCGAGAGGAGGATCCTCACAACCCGTACAACTACAAGAGACACTTTTTGGAATTTCTGGAAAACACCGATGAACTCCAGGTAATAATGAAGACCCCTCCCATCTCACCTAGCCCAGCTTCTCCAATCTCCCCCGGCCCGTGTGTCCCTATTCGTCCCCGGTCCCATCCAGAGTTCAGATCCTTCTCAATTACCATCCTCCCATTTTAACAACTTGTAACAATCCATCATCTCCAGGTAATGTTCCTGAAGTTAGACGACCTTAATCGAGATCCCCGGGCTGTCCTCCAGACCATAACAAACCATCTTGGTGTACCCTTCTCCGTTTCCCAGTTTTCCGACGAGGAGGTGGAAGAGATACTGGCAGAAACGGGTGCCAGTGAGTTAGCTGACCCTCGATCCATGGACACCTGGGGAGACTTTTCAAGGTCCATCAAAAAGAGTGCATTTGGGGCATTTTTTGATGATGAGCTGCAGAATTTGTTTGATACAAACCTTAAAATTAACTGGAACCTGGTTAAGAGCAGCTGTGTGTAGGTAGAGCATAGGAAATTCATCGATATAAGTTATAACATTAACCTGGTTGGTGCAAGTCAATGTCATAGTCATTTGGTCCCACCGCCAGTCCAATTGTGCAGTGTGGCATCTCTTCTTTTTCTCTCAGCACCTGCCTTATAGTCTGTGTCGATTGATCATGTCATAGAGTTTTTGAAAAGTATTGAGTAATAATTGTAGGATTCATATTTCATAGGACTAGGATGCTTGAAGTTGGACAAATACAATTTTATCCTGTACTGTGGTTACCAGTGTGAATGATTTTCAATTTCAATCTGAATTTATATGTAGAATGAGAGACTTTGTTATTATACAGTAAATGAAAATCGAGGTTGGATTTTATAATACAATGGGACCCCTATTTAACGGCATCCTCGGCGGAAAGGGGTAAAATACTGTTAATTTCCAAAATCGGAGTTTGACTTTGACAGTATGGCGCGATGAAATACACATTCCGTGGCGTAAAATGCCGCGCAATGTGTGCATTTAGGTTGTGCGCGCGCTGTAAACTTTTCATTTTCGCGCAGCGAAATTTCGGCACTTTTTCAGCCAGTTTTCCCATTGACATGCGCTGCAGATCCCTAGTGCGCGCGTTTTCAACTCCTCCTAGTCATATAAAGTCCATTTTTTTTCAACTGTTCACCCAAAAACTGAAATTTTACGAAATTTAGAATTTGTGTGGCGCGCGCTATACGTTAACATGTGGTAAACGTGCAAAACAATTCCGCGCACGACTTTGGGGGGTGAACAGTTGAAAAAAAATGGTAGTTAGCATACGCCAAGTTTTCCCATTTTCGAAAAGCGTTTGCCAATTTCTTGACATGCGCTGCAGATCCCTAGTGCGCGCGTTTTCAACTCCTCCTAGAAGGGCGTGTAGCATACGCCAAGCCAATTTCTATCTTGAACTTTGAAGGAAACTGGAGAGGTTTTTATAAGTGACGACTGACGGGACCATTTTTGGTCAACATTGTTTAGCCACGTGGTATGACATGCTTCGAGTCGTCGCTTCGCCCAATGAATCGGTGCAAGTTTCAGCCGCTGAACCTGAAAATAAATTACTTTCTCACGGTCCACAGCTCAGACCGAATTTTCTAGGTCCTATCGAAAGGAAGAAAAATGCAACTTCAATTTCTAGTAGCACTCTATTAGACAATGATCTTTGATCGATCCCAGGATAAGTGATTTGCTGTTGATTGCTTACAGTTATTGCTTCTTTGAAAAGTAAAAGCCTCAATTTTAATTAGCTTTATGTCAAGGATTTAATGAAGAATGGGCCATGGAGCATCTACATCTAAATGGCAGGAATCGCCTGGTATGTATGCCCATATATGGTGTCATTTGCTCCAGTTTTAAATTAGAGTCGGTACAGAAATGAAACTTTTCACCCACGCTGTAGCACATGCATACCCAGCAATTTAGGAACATGATATGTAACGACTAACTCCATCACATGACTCGGACATCAGTTGGCATGTTCTATTCTCGCTCGACCCCATGTCTCACACAAGGCGCTTTGAACAAATGTTCGAAGGGAGCTTGATACACAGGACTCACATGACTCCATCACCTAGGTGGCATGTTTGATCGGAGCGAGACAGAGCTAACAAGTGGATCTGAAGTCAGCATGCCTTGGTTAACACAACAACGAGACGAAAACAGGTATTGTGGTTTCCCTCTCCCATCTATCGATACCCTGGACCTCAATTTACCGTACTTTGCCTAAATTCCAAAATTTCTTACCCTAAATGGACCAGCACGCCGGATGAATTGAGGGCCTTATGTTTATTGAAATTCCATACAGTTCATATGATGCTATCATTCGATTCAAAGAACCACAATTATTGATGAACATAATATAATAACTGTCAGCATATTGCACATATCTAATGTAATTTAAAACAGAATCTCAATTAATGTCTCTCAATAATATTTCATGATTTTTTAAAGTACGTCCATCCAATTTAGTATGGGAGAGTATCACAGAGTATGGGTTTTTTTTCAACTGTTCACCCAAAAACTGAAATTTTACGAAATTTAGAATTTGTGTGGCGCGCGCTATACGTTAACATGTGGTAAACGTGCAAAACAATTCCGCGCACGACTTTGGGGGGTGAACAGTTGAAAAAAAATGGTAGTTAGCATACGCCAAGTTTTCCCATTTTCGAAAAGCGTTTGCCAATTTCTTGACATGCGCTGCAGATCCCTAGTGCGCGCGTTTTCAACTCCTCCTAGAAGGGCGTGTAGCATACGCCAAGCCAATTTCTATCTTGAACTTTGAAGGAAACTGGAGAAGTTTTTATAAGTGACGACTGGCGGGGCCATTTTTGGTCAACATTGTTTAGCCACGTGGTATGACATGCTTCGAGTCGTCGCTTCGCCCAATGAATCGGTGCAAGTTTCAGCCGCTGAACCTGAAAATAAATTACTTTCTCACGGTCCACAGCTCAGACCGAATTATCTAGGTCCTATCGAAAGGAAGAAAAATGCAACTTAAATTTCTAGTAGCACTCTATTAGACAAAGATCTTTGATCTTTCCCAGGATAAGTGTTTTGCTGTTGATTGCTTACAGTTATTGCTTCTTTGAAAAGTAAAAGCCTCAATTTTAATTAGCTTTATGTCAAGGATTTAATGAAGAATGGGCCATGGAGCATCTACATCTAAATGGCAGGAATCGCCTGGTATGTATGCCCATATATGGTGTCATTTGCTCCAGTTTTAAATTATAGTCGATACAGAACTGAAACTTTTCACCCACGCTGTAGCACATGCATGCCCAGCAATTTATGAACATGGTATGTAACGACTAACTCCATCACATGACTCGGAAATCAGGTGGCATGTTCTATTCTCGCTCGACCCCATGTCTCACACAAGGCGCTTTGAACAAATGTTCGAAGGGAGCTTGATACACAGGACTCACATGACTCCATCACCTAGGTGGCATGTTTGATCGGAGCGAGACAGAGCTAACAAGTGGATCTGAAGTCAGCATGCCTTGGTTAACACAACAACGAGACGAAAACAGGTATTGTGGTTTCCCTCTCCCATCTATCGATACCCTGGACCTCAATTTACCGTACTTTGCCTAAATTCCAAAATTTCTTACCCTAAATGGACCAGCACGCCGGATGAATTGAGGGCCTTATGTTTATTGAAATTCCATACAGTTCATATGATGCTATCATTCGATTCAAAGAACCACAATTATTGATGAACATAATATAATAACTGTCAGCATATTGCACATATCTAATGTAATTTAAAACAGAATCTCAATTAATGTCTCTCAATAATATTTCATGATTTTTTAAAGTACGTCCATCCAATTTAGTATGGGAGAGTATCACAGAGTATGGGAGAGGAATCTCCAGCAGACAGCTAAAGTATTTCACTGCTTAGAAAAATTACTCGTCCTTTTTTTTCTCCTTTTTTCCTTTTTTCTTTTCCTTTCTTTTCTTTTTCTTATCGTCATTCTCATTCTTGTCTTTCTTCTTTTTCTTGTCATTCTTTTCGGTTTCTCCATCCTTCTTCTTTTTGTTCTTCTTTTTATTCTTCTTCATCTCTTTTTTCTCTTTTTTCGACTCTTTTTTATCCTCCTTTGATTCGCTTTGATCCCATTTCTTAAGATGCACAGCATTTCTCCCACTCCTTTGGGACCAGTTGGACACGACAAGACAAGTTATCAGCCCGCCCTCCTCTCCCAGCTCACTTC
Organism: Pleurobrachia bachei; assembly: GCA_000695325.1. Taxonomy (NCBI): domain Eukaryota; kingdom Metazoa; phylum Ctenophora; class Tentaculata; order Cydippida; family Pleurobrachiidae; genus Pleurobrachia; species Pleurobrachia bachei. The sequence continues at coordinate 61,443 of AVPN01000055.1, read as the reverse complement.
GATCCACTTCCACACTCTGAACACCCTCTGCAAGGAGGTCACTGCCAATAAACCACTTCTGCACAGACATCCCCGCCCCACCAACACAGGTCACTCTGGTGATCTGACCCTCATCCCACGTGTACAACCGTACCTCATTGCCACACATCACATTCCTATCGTCCCAATGACACGTGTTACTACCACACATGGCCCCTTTACACCCCTCCTCAACACAGGGGTCCCTGCTACAGTTGCACGTGAAGGATCTATCCAGGTTGATACACGCCCCATCACCACACGGCCAGGGAACATCAGGATCAGTGCACTCATCGATATCACGACACCCACTTTCAACCCCTGATTGTACATCACAGTTACTAGCACATATCTCGCCAGGTGAGAGGATCCAAAAACAATCGTCCCTCCACTCCCCACACACCATCCCTCCAGCAAGGCGTGTACATGTGGTACAGTTAGTCTCATGGCACCTGCACAGTTCCTCCTGTGGCATGGTGTAGTCTGGTATACATACCGCCTTTATACTGCAGTTAAAGGGTGTTCCACTTGAGTAAAAACCCGGCTCAACACAATTGGTAACAGAGCAGGTGTTGTTAACTATCGGTAGGAGTCCTGTGGTGAAAGAGATATTTATATTTATCGAGAGGATCAACTAGATATATATTTTAGTTAGATTACATCCTGTTAGATCTGTTTGCATTAAAATATTGCCACATGATAAACTTACCACTAGTTCCCACGTCCACGTTTATCTTATCGAATAACCTCACCAAAGCAGATAATCCACAGACCGCCATTTTGTAGCCCCTGGGGCATGTAACAGAAGCATCCAACCCTCTGTCATATGCTACCACCTCCCTCACGAACATCAGATCTTTATCCTCCGGCCAGTACCCTATATCACAGCGTTCTAGCTGCCAGGGAACACACGTGATGGACATCATCAGCTCTTTCGGCATATTCGGTTTGTTGTTTAGGCGGGTTGCCTGGCAACCCATTACAAGCTCGTCGTCAAGTTTATGTGCACCAGGATTCAATGACTTGATGAACACCCCAAACTGGTCGATGTGGCAGGAGGTAGGGGAGTGTCTTTCGGGACACCAAATAGAGAATTTCTTGTCCTCGCCCAAATCTACCTGCAGTAAAGTGGTGTTAGTGGTGTTAGTGTTTTACAATTCACAGTTTGGGTACTCTACAACTCCAGCAAGCTACCTATGCCACAGTTGTTTTGTTCTAACATGGCACAGTGAAACAGGGTCGAGTAAGGCAATGCCTCAGTTATTACTAGTCAAGAAAGGATAAGATATATGTAATTATTTCATTTTATGTAATACCTTCTCAGTGATAACCAAGGTTTCACTTTCGACAACATACGAGCAAGTACCCTCTGTAATAAGAAGTGAAAGCAAAACAGAAATCATATTGAAGAAGTGAAATAACGATTTGAAAATCCTTAGCATGCATGATCTTGTGGCGTTGAAAGGGTATGATGAGATACTAATTTCTGGTTACCTTGGCAACTTTGGAACTCTAGAAATTAGCTCGAAAGTAGAAATTTTCAGGAAGTGATTATGCATGTTCTTGACTATGATGCTAATACCTTTGTGTTGCACAGAACTGGACCTGCTACATTCCACTTACATGGAATTTTAAAACTTGTCTTGGACACCACAGTGGGTTTGAGGGTTAGCTCCGGTTAGATTCCTCATTCAAAAAGTGCAACAATCGGTGATCGACCTACAACTCTGACTCATGGAAAAGTGATATGATTAGGTTCTTTGAGCCAGAGTTGTAGGCCAAACCCATTCACCAACGAGTTTAGTAGATTGAGGTTTGGCTGCCACAGTACCTTGTGTGAGGGTCATGTAGATGATATAATAGAGAAGGACTGTCCAGGAATCAGCACTGTCCGTTGTAGGGGGAATAAAGTTGCCAAGATATTTCTACAGCACAGACAGTAGACACAATTATATGATATATCTGAGTCAAGGTAAATGTCACCGGCCCCCCACTTAATTTCGTTCACCCAAGCCTTGGTTTTAGTTGCTAAGAACCTTATTTTGTTTTTACCCGCATTGAATTCGGCCGAGCCTTCTCCTACCGTGCCAGAAATTGCAGTAACCAAAATACCAGTGGACTCATAGAACAACTGAAATGTAAGATAATGTTTTACACGATAAAAGCGATTGTTGTTGATTAGTACTTACCGTTAATGTTGCTCCTGCGAAATCTGCCAGGTCCAAAGAAGAAACTTTATTTCCTACCCATTCCACAGATGTCACTGAAGCCTCTGCGGTTAAGTCGATTAATAGTAAACTATGTAAATCGGGTTTTTGGTAAATCAGGGCCCGGTAAAACGGAGTCTAACTGTGTATATTAACACAATACATAGATCATAGTAATACATATTATAGTATGATTTTATATTAATAATATAGATGCCATCTATGATATATGTCAGTATCAGGGTCAGCACACACCAAAGTTAAAATTAAAATTAAAATTTTGATTTT